>CM076071.1:4165000-4442500 GCA_038088235.1 Zacco platypus
CTTTCTTCTGACTGTCTTTCTTGTCTTTCTTTCCTGTTCTCTTTCTGTCTTCCTTCTTTTTCTTTTTTCTGCCTGTCTTTGTTCTTTTTCTTTCTTTCTTTCTTTCTTTCTTTCTTTCTTTCTTTCTTTCTTTCTTTCTTTCTTTCTTTTTCTCTTCCTTCCTTTCTTTCTTTCTTTCTTTCTTTCTTTCTTTCTTCCTTCCTTCCTCTTTTTTCTTTCTTTCTTTTTTCTGTCTGTGTCTCTGTCTTTTTCTGTCTCTTTCTTTCTTTTTGTCTTTCTTTTTTCTGTCTTACCTTCTTTCTGTCTTCTTTCTTTCTTTCTCTTTTTTCTTTCTTTCTTTCGTTTTTCTGTCCGTGTCTGTCTTTTTCTGTCTCTTTCTTTCTTTTTTCTGTCTTACCTTCTTTCTTTCTTTCTTCTTTACTATTTTCTTTCTATTTTTTCTCTGTCTGTCTTTCTTTTTTATTTCTTTCATTCTCTCTCTTTCTTTCTTTCTTTCAAGTTTCAACATAGTCATACATTAATGATATGAATGAGAACACAGGCTCGTTCTCCTTCTCTTCAGTGTGTCTTTAATTCAAAGCTCTAAAGACCAAACACATCAGTGTTGTGAGGAGATATTTCCACCACAGTCTCCAGATGTGAGTCACGCTGCACCTGAAGGCTTTCTAACGGTGTGTGTGTGTGTGTGTGTGTGTGTGTTTATGTAGCAATACTTTTGCTACCAAGTTCTCCATAGAAGTGAGCTAAACTTGGCAAAATCTCTCTAGGGGGATTTTATGAAGGTAAAAAAAAAAGTTTGATATCGCTTATGTGAAGTAAATGAAACTATGTGGTGGTACAATTAAAAGTTTGGTGTCAGTAAGATTTTTTTAAAGAAATTAATCATTTTATTCAGCAAGGAGGAATTAAATTGTTCAAAAGTGACAGCATACACTTTTAACATGTATATTGTTAAAAAGATTTCTAACGGTTTCTAACATTGATAATAATAAGAAATGTTTCTTGAGCACCAAATCACATGATTTCTGATGGATCATGTGACACTGAACACTGGAGTAATGATGCTGAGAATGAAGCTTTGCATGATAGAAATAGTTTACATTTTAAAATGTATTGAAACAGAAAATATTATTTTAAATAGTAACAATACTACTGTTTTTACTCTATACTATTATTCATTGTTGTTTTATGTTATTCAATAATATATTTAATATATATATATATATATATATATATATATATATATATATATATATATATATATATATATATATATAAAATGCCATGCACTAATAGGCACAATAAGACCCGATATGTTCAATAAAAATGTAAACCGGGTCAATTTTGATTTCATGTTGACTTAAAACTAAATTTATTCTTATGTCTTTCCCATTTATTTATGAAGGTCACATATCTTGTTTTTGTGTATCCGTCCTGCTTATATGATCTTTAGTAGACTTGGTTGCATTTATGCTTGGTTGCACTGCTAAATTAGCTTGTGCATCTAATGTCACTTCTCACTGAATTGTAAAGCTCCTTTATTTTCCACTTCAGCCAGTAAGGGTTTTGTTTTCTAATGCTGTTGGAGTGAAAGCACACGTACACACAAACACACTTCAAATGTATTACTACTTTCTGCTCTTTTGATAGAGGGTTTAAGCGCATAGTGCATCTTCTCGTGTGTGTGTGTGTGTGTGTGTGTGTTTCCCTGCAGTTGGCTGCTGAAAGTGCTTACACAGTAGTCAGAGCTACAGAATAACTGCCATACATCATCTCACAGACGAGCTGCCAGACACACACACACACACACACACACAGGCACGACTCCAGCTGCTGATACGGATCTTCTCCTCTCTCTTTCTTCCTCTCGCTCTGTCTCGTCTCTCCTCTGAGTGACCGCATCACTTCCCTCTTCACAGCGTTTAACTGCCCCTCTCAGACCCACATGTGAGAGTGACTCACGTTAATCTAGTCTGAACGAGTATGACTCCTTTTATTCCTAAGGAGCACCTAAAGCATTTTAGTTTTTCTTTATTCACAAGTTTTATATGAAGGGAAAACCAGTATTTATTGCATTTAAAATGATTTATTGCTTTTGAAAGAACGTTTACTGACACTGAGCTGTTCTCAGATTCTCTGATTTTATGATTTATGATTGGATTTTGCATGGGGCTGTTGCTCAGTTCATCTCTGCATCGAGTGTTTCAGAGAGAGCGAGCAAAATGCTCATGAAGAACTAAATTTTGACTTATTTTGTTCGGAAACTAACATTTGCAAGTGAGCCTCAAGGGGACAAAAATAAATTGCTAAAAAAAAGCCATTTAACATGCACTCACATTTCTGTTTTAGCCAATCAGAAGACAGAAAGCAGTTTAAAACAGACGTTAAACAAAAACTAAAAGTGGCAGGTCTGAAAATAAATACAGCGATACTCCGTCGAGACTCTCAACGCACCATCTGCGTCTCCATGGAAACACTAGCAACACTGCACAGAGCTGGAGTGTGTGTGTGTGTTTAAAACGTACATGGCTTTTTATTTAGGACTAGTTTTGTGGGGTTAGTGTGTTGTGTATTTGTGTGTATATTTGTTTGTTCCAACTTTAAGTGCCTACAGTGGCATAAAGAATACAGTCGTATCTTAGCAACAGGCGAGCTTGGCATTTTCATAGTTTTATATGGGTGGCATCAACCCTCAAAGAACGAAACACACACTATTACCTAGCTGTCTGAGTGAAGACATGCCATAGACATCTAAGTCAATAGTTAGAATTACCACAGACTAACCTAAACCTACTGTATCTTCTCTCTCATCACAGTTGTGACTGGTTAGATTACTGTTTTTCTGCTGTTTTGTGTGTGTGTGTGTGTGTGTGTGTGTGTGTGTGTGTGTGTGTGTGTGCATTTGTTTGTGTTTTGACTGGCTATGTAGAGTAAGTGTGTGTGCCAGTGTTTTCTGAAGCCCTGTGCTGCTGCTGAATTTCTATTTCTAGCAAATGTGAGTTTGCATGCTGAAGTGGATTTAATGGGATTAAAAAAACGAAAAGTATTTTTATTGAGTTACACCCAGAAACAAACATACAGGAATTATGAATCAGACTGATGACTTATTCTGGTTTAGTCTGAATAATTAGTCTGATTCACTGAACTGTAAGTATACATACATATATATATATATATATATATATATATATATATACAAGATTAGATTAGATTCATTCATTCATTTATTGTCACTGAACATGTAAGGTACAAGGCAACGAAATGCAGTTAGCATCTAACCAGAAGTGCAATAAGCAGTAAGTGCAGAATATACAAGATCTACAATATGTACAATAACTATACAGATAAGTGTTATGGGCATAATTTATAGATTATAAATATTATCAACATGATATACTGATAGGCGTACTATGAACATACTATACAGATGGATTATGTAAAAGTGTATGTACTCTTTAGGCAGAACTATGAACATAATTTACACTTTTGCAATGGACAGTAAAGTGCATGAAAATATTTCAGTGTGAAAATGGATTATCCAGTGTTTCTGGATGAACAGACAGTAGTGCAAGTAATGACAAGTTTACTGTTTTTGCTTGTTGTGAATAAATATACAGTGGGTGCAGAAAGTATTCAGACCCCCTTAAATTTTCCACTCACTGTTATATTGCAGCCATTTGCTAAAATCATTTAAGTTCATTTTTTCCCTCATTAATGTACACACAGCACCCCATATTGACAGAAAAAACTCAGAATTGTTGACATTTTTGCAGATTTATTAAAAAAAGGAAAACTGAAATATCACATGGTCCTAAGTATTCAGACCCTTTGCTGTGACACTCATATATTTAACTCAGGTGCTGTCCATTTCTTCTGATCATCCTTGAGATGGTTCTACACCTTCATTTGAGTCCAGCTGTGTTTGATTATACTGATTGGACTTGATATTACAGAAAGTATGTGTAGTGGTTTCAAAATTGTTGTATTCAGCAAATTAAATTGATCAAAAGTGATAGTAAAGACATTTATAATATTACAAAAGATTATTTCAAGTAAATGATGTTCTTTTGAATCTGTTCGTGAGGGAATACTGAAAGAAATGTATCAAGATTTCCACAAAAAAAATATTAAGCAGCACAATTGTTTTCAACATTGCTGCAAATAATAATAAGATTTTTTTCTTGTATATTAGAATGATTTCTGAAGGATCATGTGACAGTGAAGACTGGAGTAATGATACTGAAAATTCAGGAATAAATTACATTTTAAAATTTTAAAGTTAACAACAATGCCACATATCACACTTTTCTGTTAGTGAAACACATTACATGGAGTTAATGCCTACATAATATATTTTAATATTTTTTAGTTTGTGCTGTTGTCAAGTAAGGTCCGTCACTTTTTGGGGTCCCCCTTGAAACATTTCCGTTGTGGTTTGTGCTCTTTGCAGCACGTTTTTGTATATGCAGTGCGTTTTTGTGTTTGCATGTGTTGTGAGGATTTGCAGCACATGTGTTGTCAAACTGATGATCACCGTAGTTTTTACTTTATTTTCGATCAAACAAATGGAGCCTCGATGAGCAGAAGAGACTGAGAGAAAGAAAAAAAGAGAGAGAGAGAGAGAGAGAGAGAGTAGGTGATTGTGTCTTTCAGCATATCTTAATGCTGAGTGCATCTCAGTCCATGTGTGTAATCTGGCCAACCAGACCAAACAGACTTCCATATGCTTACACACACACACACACACACACACACACACACACACTCGGTCATGCGTGTGTGTGATTTGATGGATGGCTCAGTCTGACTTGTTTGTGTTTTACATGGATGCCAACGTGTGTGTGTGTGTGTGTGTGTTGTGCATGAACAGCTGGTTTCTTGGCTGTCATTGTGTCAGTGTGTGTGTGACAGCAGATTGTCACTGAGAGAACGAGGTTTGAATGTGATCTGTTTGCTTCATCACTATTATTATTGCTCACTCTTAGGGTTAACAAACCCTTGTTTGAAACAACTGACCCTGTTCACACATCACTGAACCGAAGTGTTCATTGCTGATCAACGCTTTTGACTTCTGCTTAAGACTTTAGGAGCTTTATTCAGAATTTAAATTTGCGTTAGTGAAGATACTCTTTATTTTCTTTAAAGAAATGTATACTTTTATTCAGTAAGGAGGCATTCAGTTGATCAAAGGTGACAGTAAAGACATCTATAATGTTACAAAAGATACCAGTTTCAAATGAATGCCATTCTTTTGAACTTTTTATTCTTCAGTGAATGTTGGGAAAGAAATGTATCACTTTCCACAAAAACATTGATAATCAGAAATGTTTCTTGAGCAGCAAATCATCATGTTAGAATGATTTGTGAAGGATCATGAGACACTGAAGACTGAAGCTGAAAATTCAGATTTGATAAATTAAATTTTACAATATATTCAAATAGAAAACAGTTATTCTGAATTATAATAATATTTCACAATATTACTGTCTTTACTGTATTTTTGATCACATAAATCCAGCCTTGGTGAACTTCTTTCAAAACCTTTTAAAAAAATTGTACCAACCCCAACCATTAATTTTGAGTTTATATGTGAGTATATATATGAATATATATATTCATATTTCTTGTTGCTAATAATAAACGTGGCAGTTTATGTCGTGCTAAAAACCTCACATTTTCGACACTTTCTGATGATGTTTTACACGAATACTGTAGTTTTTAATTGTTTACTTGTGTTGTGTATATGTCACTCGACTACAGTATCTCACGTGATTTGCTGCATCGCTTCACTGCTCATTTGCATAACCTTAACCTTTTCACTGGACACAACCACATCGCATCACTATCAGTCACTGGTTGTGTTGTTAGAAATCGACCTGAATCGACCCTGAATGACTTCCAGTGATCCCGTGTGTGTGTTTGTGTGTGTCAGGGTAACCTGATGCCATAGAGACCTGCTTTTACAACATAAAGGTCACTAGAGGCCAGTGCTGATAAACACATCTGATAACCTGCTGTTATCAGGATCTGACCACACATACATACACATCTCTTATTCAGCCTGAGAAATAGACCATAAAAACATTCTTTCTGTCTTTCAGTACACTCTGTATCTCTCTCCAGAACTAATATCAGATGCATGTGAAAATTTCTCAGCTCACAACTTACATCTTACATGTTCTGCTTAAAACTGTAAATGTTACATTTTTTTTTTTTCACAAAAGGATTATCTTGACAGCAAGCGAGATTATTTAACTTTGCAAACTTCAGTGAAAGAGTGCCAAATGCACACATGCAGGTCAAAAACACTGTGCAGATTAACGCAATAATTCTAAAATATTTTGCATCCAATAGTGTAAGCACATTCATTCATTCATCCAATCATTTATTCATTCATTCATCTTCGTTCGTTCATTCGCTCATTCATTCATTCATTCATTCATTCATTCATTCATTCATTCATTCATCTTCATTCGTTCATTCATTCATCTTCATTCATTCTGCTTTGTTCATTCGCCCATTCATTCATTCATATTAATTCATTCATTCATTCTGCTTTGTTCATTCGCTCATTCGCTCATTCATTCATTCATTCATTCATCTTAATTCATTCATTTATTCATTCATTCATTCATCTTCATTTGTCCATTTATTCATTCATTCATTCATCTCCATTCGTTCATTCATTCATCTTCATTCGTTCATCTTCATTCATTCTGCTTTGTTCATTCGTCCATTCATTCGTTCATTCGTATTAATTCATTAATTCATTCTGCTTTGTTCATTCGCCCATTCATTCATTCATTCATTCATCTTAATTTATTCATTTATTCATTCATTCATTCATCTCCATTCGTTCATTCATTCATCTTCATTCGTTCATTCATTCATCTTCATTCATTCTGCTTTGTTCATTCGTCCATTCATTCATTCATATTAATTAATTCATTCATTCTGCTTTGTTCATTCGCCCATTCATTCATTCATCTTCATTCATTCATTCATCTTCATTTGTCCATTCATTCATTCATTCATCTTCATTTGTCCATTCATTCATTCATTCATTCATTCATTCTTCCAATTACAACTGCAGTGTATGTTGCTGCTTGTTGCAGCTAAATTGACACCTTTTTTATTTCAAAAGCAAACAAACAAACAAAACAATTGCCCTTCTGTACCGAAAACATACCGAACAATAATTTTGTGTCCCGTTACACCCCTATTTCCTATTGTGTAACGTAAAACCTCTAAATCTCTCAAAGTCCCTCTCTTGCTCTACACTAGTTTTGTAATCCATACTGCAGTGTATTCTGATTTAAAAAAAAAAAAAAACTGCCCACTTAGACAGGAAGAGACCATTTGATTGACATGTAGCAACAAGAGTTCTTTTTCATGACATATTTTAGAATATATAGAATATTATAATATGAAACTGATGACATCACAAAATGGCCTGGGCTAGTTCTCTACCCCACCCTCTGCTCGCTGATATTAACTCTTTAACTTAGTTAGTTTAGTTCAGTGTCAATTTAGTGACGGTTTATTAGCATGACTGTTGGAGAACAACATTGCAAAAGCATTAAGGACTCTGGCTCTCTATGGTAACGGTCTGTTAGGAGCATCAGTGTGAGGAAGTAAATGAAAATGTCAGAGATCTTTATAAAGTGTATTGGATTTCACATCCCCTTCTTGTAAGCCGTAAAACTCTGCGGCGTTAATAACCGTTAGGACATGACTGAGGGGCAGCAGACACTTCAGAGGGGTTAAACGAACATCTGCGTTTGCATGAGCAGAATATTCCTCCTGGTTAATATTCCAGCGGTGCAGCAGTGGCATTAGGGCCGTCTGAAGGCTTATGACACTCTGAGGAGATTCTGCGATCACCTTCACGCTCCCGCTGGAGCTCTTCAAGATTCATCCGTTTCATCCTGAAGGTCTTTGTTGTGTGTTTATGAAACCTAAAGATCTCATTTCACAGTCAATACATCCAAGAACTGAGTCTGCCTGCATCTTATTTTATTCATTCATTCATTCATGTTTGTAAGTTCATTCATTTCTAATAATCTCATTATTCTCCCTTTATGTACTGATCTGTTTTCAATTCATTCTTTTTAAATCATTTTAGTGTTTTTTCAATCATTTTCTCATTCATTCTCTCTTTCATTCATCCGTTCATTCATTAATTTATTCATTCATGCATTCATGCTTGTAAGTTCATTTTGTATGTTTGTTCATTATTCTCCTTTTATGTACTGATCTGTTTAACGTTCATTATTTTTAAATCCTTTTAGTTTGTTTGTTCATTCATTCATTCATTCATCTTTGTACATTCACTCATTTGTACTTTTGTTCATTATTCTCCCTTTATGTACTGATCTGTTTAACGTTCATTATTTTTAAATCCTTTTAGTTTATTTGTTAGTTCATTAATTTGTTCATACATTGTCTCATTCATTCATTTGTTCATTCATTCAGTCATTCATTCTCTCATATTTGTTTGTTCATTCATTCATTCATTGGTTCATTCATTCATTCATTGATGATAGTAATTTCATTCATTCAATTCATTCTTTTAAATCCTTTGTTTATTTTTTCGTTCTTCATTCATTCATTCATTCATTCATGTTTGTCATGAGTTTAAATCACCCATTTCTTTGTTCATTCATGCATGTGCTTGTTCATTTAGGTATGTTTATTCATATTTTAGTTCATTCATTTGTCTGTTGATCTGTTCATTCATTAAACAAATTTTCTTCATTTGTTCTTTAATTTTATGTTTGTTTGTTCATCCGTTAATTAATTTGTATATTAGATTTTTTATATTCTTTCATTTATAGATTTGTTAATCTATTTGTTCATTCATTCTTTCATTTAATAATGAGTTAAGTCATTACTGTAGTCATATCGTTTAATTCACTCGTTTGTTCAGTCATCAGTGTGCTTGTTCATTCATTCATTTGTTAGTTCATGTGTTGTTGTTTGTTCATATCTTCATTCATGTGTTCATTCATTAATTCGTTCATTGTTTTTGTTATTTGATTCATTTTTTGTTCATTCGTTAGTTCATTTGCACATTCATTTGTTTGTTAGTTTTATTCATTCATTTTTTTGGTTTGTTCATTTTATTTTTTAATGTTTTCTTCATTTGTGCATTCATTTAATTAAATCTGCTCTTTTGTTTTAGTTCATTGGTACATTCATTCAGTTGAATCATTATTTTTCTCAATAATTAATTCATTTCTTGGTTCATTCATGTATTCATACCTTCATTAGTTCATTTAGCATATGTATATATACGCTTGGGTGATCGGTCTATTAAATTCACTGTGTCAGCACATTTCTCCCTCTCTCTCCCTCTCTTTATGGTTTGTGCTATCTTTAGCTCTCTATGTGATTGAAATAGCTTCTCTCTGGAGGCCGGCGTCTCTCAGCGAACACACACACACACACACACACACAGAGTCAGTAGAGTGCAGCGATTGAACGGGGTGAGGTTTCACACAACAGGAGGGTGAATGTGAATCACTCCAGTGGGCCCTGCAGGAAAACCCTAGAAACCCAAATACACAGACACTCGCTTGTCTTTTCCTCTTGCTAGAAAGCATCAAATACACTCTTTTCCTGCTCTCTCAGAGTCAGAGGTCTGCACGGGGCGTGTGAGGCTGGAGGCTGTCAGAATAATGAGGCCAATAAGATCTGTCTTCCCTTTAGATCTCTTTCTTTCTATCTTTGTTTCTGTTCCTCCTTGTCCTGTATAGTTTCATTGCCTCCTCATCCTCTCAGCCTCAGAAGTGATGGTGTCGACCCCTCATTTAAGAAAATCTCTCAAGATCAAGCCCTGCTGGAAAACATCTGCCCTCCCTGTCATTGTAACGTTTGATGATTTGCTGTTTCACATCTCTAATGAAGGATTTAGTCTGAAACTAGACATGATTCTGTGAAACTAACCTTCTTGAACTGTTGTTTTTACACAAATGGCAAGCTCCAGTCTCATTGGCTTGTTTTACGCAACTAAAAGTTATATAACAAATGTGTGTTTGTGTGTGTGTATATATATATATATATATATATATACACACATACATACACAGTACTTATATACTTCTCTACTGCTATGTTCAGTTTCTTTATTAGTTGTTTATTTATTCATTTGTTCATTGTTCATTTATTGATTTTATATATTTTTTGTTCACAAATACAGTAAAACAGTAATATTGAGAAATGTTATTACTATTCAAAATAACTGTTTGCATAATTTGAATAAATTTTAAATACTCCTGTGATCAAAGCTGAATTTTCAGCATCATTACTCCAGTCTTCAGTGTCACATGATCCTTCAGAAATCATTCTAATATGCTGATTTGCTGCTCAAGAAACTGCTTATTATGAATGTTGAAAACTGTTATTTTTGGGGAAACCATGATGAATATAAATCTTTTGTAACATGTCTTTACTGCATGTTTTTTTATCAGTTGAGCGCATCATTGTTGAGTAAAAGTATTAATTTCTTTAACTTACTGATCACACACATTTGTTTAATTCAGTTAATCAATTAAATAATTCACAAATCTCTATAGACTATATTGTTTTGTTGCTTTGTTTACATTACATTTGTTAATTTATTTGTTTTCTCATGCATTTTCCATTCATTAATTTGTTCGTTTGTTATTGTCGATACATAGTGCTTTTCTTTTATATTGTATGTTTGTTTGTTTATTTGTTAATCCGTTGTTCATCCATAGTTCCTGGATTTTTGCAAGATGATTACAAGGTCTCAAGAGTTTAGTTTGAGACACTCATATTGTATACTGTAATTGTTTTCTGCTTTGCCCTTCAATGAGTATGATTTCAAATTTGCGTGCTCCTGAACCTCACAGAAAACAGGCATGATTGGCTGCTTTACTTCAGATGGTCTCATCTGTTTTAGAGGGCTGCTCTTGGTGGGAATAATAAAGCAGTATTTGAAGTCTGACGGTGCAGCAGTATGAAAACAGTTTTCTGTTTTGATGGTTTTTGCACACCGATTACACTTCTGAACTCCATTTGCGTGATGAGACGGCACTCTATTTTAAACTGTTTACTCTGGTGAGGTCTAGTAAGACGAGGCAAGATGAGTGACGGTGATGATGGAATTTTAAAAGGTTTTGTTGTTGCTTTTTAAGCAGGAAATGCACTTTAACCATTCAAATAATGTTTACATGATGCTCTTCCTTTTAAGTAGATTACAGAGATTGCAACGACAGGGAAAATGGGAAAGTTTGTTCTTGAAGAGTCCACAGTTCTGGCAAAATGTAGCGATGCAGAGAAGGCCAAGATCACACACACACACACACACACACACACACACACACACACACACACACACACACAGAGTTTCCTCAGCCCCCAGACTGACTCAGCTTGTCCTCCTCTTTCTGCATTCTCTGCTTTTTTATCCTATTTTTAATCTTACTCCTTTCTTTTCTACTAATATTTATCTTCTCTCATCTCTTTTTTTTACCTGCAATGAAAATTAAGCATTGTTTTCATGATTTATTCACCTTTGTGTCGTTCCAAACCCATAGATGACTTTCTTTCTTCAGTGGAACATAAACTAAGAATTTCAAAGTTATGTATTAATATATCTAAAGTAGAGATGAACCAGTGACTTATAATCTCTGTAAAAGACTAGAAAAGCACCATAAAAGTACCATAACAGTATTTCATATGACTTGTGCACTATATTTCAAGTCTATTGAAGTTATAATGTCTTACGTGGGTCTTTCATACGGCGCTATCAAATGACTTATGCAGTGCGCAAGATGAATGGACTACTTATACGGTGCTTTTATGGTGCTTTCATGTTGTCCGTGAGGATTCTGGAATGACGTGAGATTCGAGTAAACAATGGATTTTCATTTTTGAGTGAATAGATCCTTTAATGTTATTCCTGTTCAAGGTCATGTGATCATATCTGATCATACGGATTGGTCTATGCTTTTGAGATGTGTTTCTTTAATGTGTTTTTTGTCTCTCTGTAGACGCTGGAGGCTGTGTTGACCTTCAAGTACAGTGGAGGAGCCGGTCAGGTGGAGGGCTACTACCGCGAGCTCAGTCTGGGGATCAGAGTGGATGTTGAACCTTCAGTTTTCTTCACACGAGTCAGCACTTTACCTGCCACCAGGTATCTAACAGTACTTTTACTCTATACTCAATAGGCAGGCCTGTGCATACAACATGCGCTGTCAGAATCAATGCATTAACACATGCGAATATTTTTTTTTGTTTAACAAGTTAAAAATATTTAATGCACCATCCTTTTCTTTTTCCGTCATCCTTTACATGATCATTACATGATCTCGCTCTTATTCATACAAATGTTTTTAAACCATTCAAGCATGACAAGACACAAAAGAGAACTCAGTTTGGTACTGGAGCGCTGTCTGTCTGAATCTCCTGTCTGTGTGACATGAATTGTGCACACAGAAACCCACTTATAATAATGCTACCTATTAGATTGTCTTAAGGGTGGGCATGACACATGAATATGATGCTGGTAGCACATTATCTGATAAGTAGCATTTTTCGCTGTTGAATTGTGCTATTTTAAAGGGAGCCGGTTGCAAAAAATTGCTCTTGAACGGACAAAAACACAAAATTATCCTCGTAATCACAGTCTTAAATGAACACAAAAAGTTGTAAGAAAATAGGATGCAGATCCGTGTCATGTGTGGCTGATCTTAAAGCGAAAGCACCTTATTAACCTGCTACAGTCTGTAATCAATGTTAATCAAAAAACAAAGAAAATCACTCACTGCTCTTAATTGATTATTTATATATATATATATATATATATATATATATATATATATATAAATATATATAAATATATATATATATATAAATATATAAATATATATATATATAAATATATATATATATATATATATATATATATATATTTATATATTTTTTACCTGTTAGATCATATTTTTAAAATATACTGTATCAAATATTAAATACTATATCAAATATGAAACTATACTTTTGTTGTTTTACATTAATTTGGAGATTAAATGTGAATTTTTACAATATAAAAATATATTAAAAACTTTAATATTAGGTGTGAAAAATATGCAAATGTTTTTTTGGTTTTTTTTGACAGCACTGATCTCAAACACACCATATTCAACAGAGGGTTTAATGCACAAAAATGTGTGTGCGTGTGTGCGTTTTTGTGATTAATGAGGACACAAATTTGTATAATGACATGGGTATTGCACTGGTTTTACGACATAAAGATGAAATATGAGGACATTTCAAAAGTCGTCATATTTAAAATAGCTTTAAAAACATACGAAACAGTTTTATTAAAAATGTAAAAATGCAGAATGTTTTCTGTGATGGGTAGGTTTAGGAGTAGAGTTAGTGTAGGGGGAGAGAATATACAGTTTGTACAGTAAAGAAACCATTATGCCTATGGAATGTCCTCATTAAGATAGCAAAACTAACCTGTATCTGAGTGTGTCTCTGTATGTGTGTGTGTGTGTGTGTGTGTGTGTGTGTGTGTGTGTGTGTGTGTGTGCACGCAGAATTTTTCCCCCAGCTTTTTATTTTCAGTTATGCATCAGAGAGTGCACTGGTGTAATAGACGCCTCTCAAGCCTGAGAGTTTTACTGCCATTGCTGTTGTTTTTAGTGCAACGTCTCTAAGAGAGGCAATAAAAGATAATGCATTTCTGAAGATTCATGGGCTTTGATCACCTTTTGGGAGACATTATCACAACATTATCACATTATCTAGAAAGGATTATGATCATTCTAAACAGGTTAAATAAATATATGAGATTGTAGTTGTGTTGTCTGACAACATCAGAGTACTACGAAACCTTACTAAACATTGTTTAGGTAGCATGTTGTAATGTAAATACACACTATCCTGTAATGGCAGTTGCGTTATTAAGGGTGGAGTCTGATCTGCCGAACGAATGCAGCTGATAAGGGGGTTTATGCAGTGGTGAACCTGAACGCTGACGTTTTGTGTGACACAGCAGAGGTGGAATGAGTGACTGCTGCTGTCTCTGTAGGCTGAGAGAGAGAGGGACAGAGACATGGAGAGAGGGATAGACAGATGGAGATGGATGGAGAGAGAGAGAGACTGATCACACCTTAGTAATGACCACTTGAAGTGACTCATTAGCTGTAATAATATGTGCTGTCTCAGTCATCTAGATCATCTATTATTCCTGTCGGATGGATCGGCTGCTCACACACACACACACACACACACACATACAGCATTTTGCTGAGCGTTTCTCAGTCCGGACCAGCGCTGAGGAGTAACTGCTGAAAGAAGTGATACTGCAAACTACATTAATCAGTTGTAAAACAGTAGTTCAGCTAGTGTCATTTATCCAGTAACAAGCCATTTTCCCCCTCCAAATATCATCACTGTCAGTATTATGAATTATTTTTTTTCTTTTATTGGTAATATTTATATAAATACACATACATATATAAATGCATGTGTATTTAAATGCCAGGTTTGTAGTTGTAATAATAATAATTATTATTATTATAGTAGTAGTTTTAGATATCTTAAATATATTACCAATTAAACTTAAATATATTAAATATTCAAATATACTTACTAAAATTTTAATTTGTGTATGTTATTATTATTATACTATGTTTTTATTCAGTAAAATAAATTAGCCTTTTTTTGTTTTATTAGTTTATATATATATATATATATATATATATATATATATATATATATGTATGTATGTATAATATGTATATGTATAATATATTACTATATGTATATATATTACTATATATATATATATATATATATATATATTTATAAAATATTATAAATATTATGAATAAATATAATAAATATTATAAATATATACAAATATATATATATATATATATATATATATATATATATATATATAAATACTAAAGTAATATAGTATACTTCAATATAGTTAGCCACTTTTGTTAGAAGCTTACAGTAAAATGAACTGCTTAAAAAATCGTAGCTTGACTGTCAAGTGTAACTATAAATAGATTTTAGTGTGCCTCCAGTTTCACAGTAGCTCCCTCAACACTGCTCTGGACCTCCGCGGCAAACGTGCTTCATTCTGAACTTTATTTATTCAAACGATGGCTGTAAACCTCAAATGATGATTAGCCCATTCTTCCACGTGAGACCAAGAAAGTTTCATTTGGCGAACTGGATACCGGCCAAAAACAACAGAATCTGTATTCACATCACACAGAAATGGAAAATCCTGCTTGTGCTGAATGGGTGTGAAATATTCAACAGTCGATTGGTTGACACGTTTCTCTGTTAGCTTCAGGCGCTCTAAGAATAGCAGCACTAAATGCAAATACACCTCATTACATCCCTTTGAGGACAAAAGGAGCATGTAATGTCTTAATTCTTATCTAAAAACGCCTAAATGTGTTGTAGGGTTAATGTTCGACTATAGGAATAATTATGAACACTAGAATATGTATATACTACATCACATTCTTGGTTTATATGCAATATTATATAGTGCAGTACCTTTAATAATTAGTAGTCAATTTATAAATATTTTATTTATTTATTTTTAATTCAAAATTAATAATCATCATAATTTTTTTATTCATGTATTTTATTTTATTTTTTTTACTTTTTTTGAACTACACTTATGTTGAATTTCCGGCTTGTTAAGTTTTGCATTGTACAGTTTCTTATTTACACTGTTAACCTTTAAGAATGCATTATTTCATTATACTCTTTAAGAGAGTAACTAAGAATAAATATTACAGTGTTTTGTGAATTGTTTTCATAATGCATTATATAGAGGCTTGATAGGAATGGTACACATTTACACACGTACGCACTCAGACACATTAATGCTCACAGCATCTTGAAGCATCCACTCGAGCGCTGTGCAGTCCTTCAGCTCAGTACCTCTGAGCAGATCAAATAATGTTGCTGAGATGAAAACCTTCTAGAAATTTCTGGGCGGCGGGTCCAGACAAATGGCCCATCGTCTGCGCTGAATAATGTAGGCAGAGTAGAGATGGGTTCCACACCACAGATCTGATGAATACTGCTGGACTGCTTCGATTATTTCTCTTTAAAGGTTCTTAAAGATGCTCTCCTAACACATAAAGTGGTCTGTGACTAATGTCTGTGTCTCTAATTCACACCCCCGCCTCTTATGTGTGGATAAATGTACAGTGTGTGTGTTTGACCAAATAAATTCAACAGGATGTTGTAAAAAGCAACAGTTTAATTACTAAACTCAGACACCATTAACACTCGCCCACAACACACACTTCACAATTGCTCTTAGACACACTTAACACACACACACACACACATACAGGAAGACCATTAAATGAAAACAACCTGCCTTAAAAAAAGCTTTTATCTTTCCTGTGGTGTGAGCGGATGTTGTGAGATGAGGAACTCCGGAGGGAGGAAAACCTTCAAATGCCAAATCTCCAAGTGTCTTAAAGGATTGTTTAGGGTTCATTACAGCTTAAACTCACTGCTTAAAACACATGCATTAGTTCCCCTATAATGGAAATCTATGGGGCAAAGCATTCAGGATGATCACCAAGGTTAATCTGCTAACTCCCCTGACTGCTTTGTCGGATAAAATGGCCGATTCGGGGTTATGATTGGTCAGATCAACTGTCAATCAAACTGTTTGCGAAGGGTCAATTGCGAGTTATAAAGTCCAATTCTGAGGGGAAAAAAAAAAATTCTTGTAATTGCAACTTTATATCTGTAATGAAGAGCGAGTCATCGGATGAGATCCAATTGCAGGCTTTATTATCAAAGAGGATGGTCATACAGGCAATGGTCACAGAACAGCAAACAGGTATGTCAGAGAAAATGGCAGAATCGTGGTCGGTAAACAGGCAAAGATGTCAAGGTAGGCAGCAAGTATCATAGTCCAGTATAACAAGCAATAATCCAAAAGGCAGGCAGAGAGACAATCATGAATGGTAAACAGACGGAGTAATAACCAGGAAAACAAGACAGGGATAATCGCTCAGAACTGAAAACGCAAGGAAATTTCAAGACTTTGCAACTGTGTGTGTGTGGAGCTTAAATAGTCCGGATGATAGGCTACAGCTGGCTGGGGTGATCAGTGACAGGGTACAGGGCTTCTGGGAAATGTAGTGCGCAGGTGTGAGTGAGTGTGTGACAGTGAGTGAGTGAATGGTGTCGAGTCCATGGTGAAGTGCCCTCTAATGTATAAACTGTGCACTTCAATTGACTATCGTTACAATATCACACGATTCTGACTTTATAACTCGCAATTCCGAAGAATTGTGAGAAAGTCGCAATTATCTTCTTTTTTATTATTATTAAATGGTGGAAACAAGCTTCCATAAAACTGTGTACAGTAGATTAGCATTTATTGCAGTGTCTTTCTTCATAGACTTCGACTGTTTATTTGTATTGCACTTTTCACAATCTGTGTTGTTTCCAAGCCTTATTGTCTTGAAGCTCCCAGTGAGCAACCAAAGGTGAATGGGCTAAACAAAAACAACTTAAAGATGTTTATTTTGAAGAAAGATTATGATTATGCCTTTTCAGACATTACCTTTTATGTAGTGTATAGCTGTTTGCGAATGAAAAAGGTCTGCAAATTTCAAAGATCAAAGTGCAGATAAATGGCGTTATTGTCTCCAAATCTACTTGGACCTTGAACTCTGTAGTTGTAGCTGAGGCCTTGAAGAGTTTGGTTGGGGTTCGACATGTCGAGAAGACGCTGTTTTCTGCGCTACGAAAGCAAATCCACTTCGATGCACTTCAAAAGGATGAGGACTCGGACTTAAATTGATAGAGTAAAACCAACAGCATGGTTATTGTTCATGTCACTGTGGTTTTTGTCAAGTGCTGAAGAAAATCTGGAACTGAAATTCAGATATGGTAATGGATGTTTAGTTTCTGACACGCACTGACCGAATCACAACAGACTGGGCCATCTGACCAATCAGAGGGAGGGGCTTAGAGCAACCGAATCGATCCATTTAATTCATGTAAACCTAAATCTCCAAAACAACAGAAAAGGAGTCTTTAAAATAGGATAGCATAATAAACTCCTAGAGTCCTCTAAATACTCAGTGTTTTCCAGGCGGTGACGTCATTTGACTCTGCTGCAGGAAAACTTTCAGCATCTGTTCAAGAGTTGAGAGAGATTGATAGAAGGAGAGAATGAGGGATGCTCGTGTTGAGTAAGCATTGGTTGGCACTCGCTCTCAATTTCTCTCTGCTATTTAAAACTTGGCAGCATCTCTTGTGATGATTCATTCCTCACTGATCACTGTAAGAAATGAGAGAGAGTGACACGCTGTATGTCTTGACTGCTCCGCTTGTGCGCCGACACACACCGGTCATCCTATCATTCCAGATCTCTGCTGTTTAGACACACCACTCACTGAGCTTTAAAGGCACCATATCACTGGCCTTTTCTTGCTCTTTTGAAGTAACAGTTTGATGCACTAATGTACTAATTAAAAGTACAGATGTGTAAAAAGCAGTTTAGTTTTTGCTGCAAGAAACTTTGACTGAAGTAGACTTCAGGGGGAATACCAGTAATGTAGAATACGATTTGTGTGTTACTTTGGTGGATTTGACTATTTGTTTTCATGAATAAAGCACACACATACACACACACACGCATGCTTTGTTTTCATGTTTTATGGGGACATTCCATAGGTGTAATGGTTTTTATACTGTACAAACTGTATATTCCGTCCCCCTACACTACCCCTACCCCTAAACCTACCCATCAGATTTTCAAAAAAGATAATTCTGTATGATTTATAAGCTTGTTTCCTCATGGGGACCAAAAAAATGTACCCACAAGATCAAAATTCACTAGTATTACTATACCTGTGGGGACATTTGGTCCCCATAACGTGGGGAATACCCCCCCCCCCCCACACACACACACACAAACCTTTCAGTACATGAAAGAGATGCTAACCTTTGATGTTTGGACAGAAGATGAGAAGTACATCTGCATGACCTCGTTGTGACCATCTGTTTGTGTTTGTGTGTGTGTGTGTGTGTGTGTGTGTGTGTGCGCATTCATTTGTGGGTTTGTTTTAGGTGTGTATAGTGATATCAGAAATAGCAAATTTTGAAACAAGTCTCTTCTGCTCACTAAGACTGCATTTATTTGATTAATTAATTTAATACAATTAATTTTGATACAATAAAAAGAATAATTTTGTGAAATATTATTACAATTCAAACTAAGTGTTTTCTATGTGAATATCTTTTACAATATAATTTATTCCTGTGATCAGAGCTGAATTTTCAGCATCATTACTCCAGACTTCAGTCACATGATCCTTCAGAAATCATTCTAATTTGCTGATTTGCTTCTCAAGAAACATTTATAATTATTATCAATGTTGAAAACACTTTTTTTGTAACAATGTAAAAGACTTTACTGTCACTTTTAATCAAGTTAATACATCCTTGCTGAATAAAAGTATTTATTTAAATTACTATATTACATAGACAATATAAACATTTTAATAATATATTGTATAACATGTTGCACCTAAAAAAAGCAAATCAATTTTAATAAATTAAATTTCTATGTATTATAAACGTATAATTCTATATATCTTCTATGTATTGGATAAATAATTTCACAATTCTAATCACATATTTGTCCAATGCTCACGTGATTTATTTGTCCTAACTGTGACAGACAGGTAAGTTCCTACTCCACAAAACTGTGTTAAATATCAAATATTTCCTTTAAGGTTTTTTCAGAATTTTGCTTTAATTGATCCTTCGCAAACAGTTTGATTGACAGGCGATCTGACCAATCATAACCCCGAATCCGCCATTTTGTCCGACAAAGCAGTCAGGGGTGTTAGTAGATTAACGTTGGTGAACTTGAACTTGAAAAATTGTGTGTACTCACGTCTTTCCACAACATTCCTTCTAAAGTTCATTCATGTTTATTTGATGCTATAAATGAACTAGTATGAAGAGATGATCGGTTCACGAGGAGCTACAGCGATCTGTCACGACACATTAAACACACACTATACGCTATTTATTGTTTAAACTTCTTTAAAAAATTACAATATTTTAAATATGAAACTGTTTCATACGTTGTCAGTGTCCTCTTTGCTCTGCGATGTATTTTTCACTGCGTGAGAACATGATGTGTGGCATGAGAGCGCATGGTTTGTTGAACAAAGCGACAGTAACTAAAGGGGGCGGGTCTTTGCGAAGTGTCAATTGAGGATAAAGATTGATGTTCAAAACTTATGTAATGAAATTGATCGACAGGATGTGAGTTGTGTACTTCATTAATACATCCTTGGTTTGATTTTCTCTGTTTGTCTACAGTACTCGTCAGTGTCATCTTCTGCTTGATGTGTTCAACTCCACCGAACATGAGCTCACGCTGTCTGCCAAGAACAACCAGGACCTGGTGCTGCACGCCAGCGAGTGTCAGAGGTACACACACACACACACACACACCTTCACTCTCGCACAGACTCCTCCTCCATCGCTGTGATGTAACGCCTCTGTCTAGCTGATTGAAGTCTGTAGACTGTCAGGCGGCATTACCTGACCCTCTCCTCTTGCTGACAGATTTCCATTTCTTGAAAGTTACTCTCATGAACCAGAGCTGCAGAAGGTCACAGTTTCTGACTTTCATAGACCTTGGAAGAGACAGACGCACACTTAGTGTCTCCGTATACTTTGCAGTAGGTTTCTGATGTGTCGTGCTGAAATTGCCTTTTTTTTTCTTTTCTTTTCTTTTTTGAAGATATGCAAACTTAAGGAGACAGGATTCACCACATGACATTCTTTCATTTGAAGGAATGATGGATAAAATGCAAATGTGAATGTTTTATTCGCCCCTGAATTAAAGATGAGAAAAATACTGATTTAATCTTTATTCATGTAAAGCTTTTACTTATTTCCTGGTTTGGAAGCCGATAACTAATGAACTAGGTAACTTAAGAAGAGCAAATGTCATCATGTCAATTAAAGGGATAGTTCATCCAAAATTTATCATTTACATTTTTTTTTAATCCATTTTTTTTGTGAAATACAACAGTAAATGTTCTCTGAAAATCTTCTTTATAATCTCATTTGCATATTCAAACTTTGTGGAGATGTGATTGGTGGAGACACATGAAAACCAATGATGTTTGGCGTCATTGGTATTAAATCAGTTGGGACTAAATGAGATTTGAGAGCTGGGGTGGAGAGCAAGATTTAAAGTGAGTTATTGAATTTAAAAAAAAATGATTGATTGACTTAATTTACACTATTTTTGAAAGATACCGCAATATCTCTTCAGATATAATAATACTTGTTGCCATAATTTTATTGAAAATAAGAAAAGTTTTTTTTTTTTTTTTTTTGAGGCATGGCACCAGGGTCCAAAATGAACACTAAGCAATTGTTTTGATGAAAAAATGTATCAGAGTTGCTTCTCAGTTGGCTGATTATTATTACTATTTTTATTATTATTATTATTATTATTATTATTTTATATGTATATAAAAAAAACTGTGGTGTATTGCATAAAAACCATCTACTAAAAAAGAAAATTTTGTCAGAATTTACAACTTTTACTGAAGTGAAAAATTCATCATCATAAACTCAGAACATCCGAAAAAATATTTAATAGTATTTTTTTCTTTCAGTTATTATTCCTTACAAAAATGTTGGCGTCGGTAATATATATATATATGTAATATTAATATTTTTGTGTAAAATATGATACATTTTTTTCAGGATTAATATATATATATATATATATATATATATATATATATATATATATATATATATATATATATCCTAAAAAAAAATGTATCATGTTTTCCACAAAAATATTAAGCAGCACAATTTTTCAGTGTTGATGATAATAATAATCATAAATGTTTCTTGAGCAGCAAATCATCATACTGTATTTTGATCACATAAATGCAGCTCTGACCCCAAACTTTTGAATGGTAGTCTATTTTAAAAATGCTAAATACATTTTCCAGTATTTCTGATGGTTCATTTTCTCAACTCACTTGCTAGTTCCTGTTCATTTTGAATCATGTGTCACTGCTGAACTGCAAATGCTCGCTTTCCTTTCTCTCCTCACTGTCCTGTTCACTGACGGCATGAAAATCCCAGAGAGTTGCATTGTGGGAAATGTAGCCACTGTAAAATGCTTGATATGTTTGTGTTGACCCGCAGAGCTGCGTTTCTTTGTGTTCGAGCCCTCCTCCCCTCCGACACCCTGCAGAGTCACGTACCCTTTCCCCGATCACCTGATTAATGACTCGATTGGGAAACGTGCTGCTTTGACAGAATCGGAGAGAATTGATGAACCGATTACAGAGTTCCAGAAAATGCGGCGGGATTGATTCTGGAGGATGAAATATAAACGAGAACATACTGATCGATGTGTGTGTGTGTGTGTGTTGTACTGGTTATTGATCTCATAGAGGGCTAAATCGGGTCTCCCCCCTCTAATGACACTGTGTGTGTTTTGTGTAGTTCTTCATACTGCTTCTTTCTTTCTTTTCTCATAACATGAGATGTCTCATCTTGTGGAGGTTCTGTGTCTTTTTCTCTGCCTCGTTCTATCATTCTGTATGATGAATGCTTTCAGGGAGAGGTTTTTTAAAGGACGACACTGTCCTCGCTGCATACCAATCATTCATGTCAATCATCTGCGGGCCGCCAGCGTGACAATGAGGCGTCCAGCGGCGCGAGGGCTCACCTTCACTAATCGATTTTTCTGAGCCTTAGATCTCCTCAGCTGTCTTTTTTTTCTTTTTGAGAGAGATTGTTTCTCTAAGAGCTGGATATGCTGGAGTTTTTCTCAGTGAAGTGCTGTGTTTAAGATTCAGATGAGATCTTGATTCCTTTCCTGGTGTGCATTTTCTGTTTTTTCGACTCTGAAAGTCTGATTATGCTTTAAAGTAGACCCATTTTATGTCCCAAGAATGTGTCTGTGAAGTTTCAGCTCAAAATACCCCACAGATCATTTATTCCAGCTTGTCAAATTTGCCCCTATTTGACCAAAGCATGCCGTTATGCGTGTTCCTTTAAATGCAAATAAGCGGCATCACCTGGCCCCCTTTCCGGAGCTTTAACAGCTCGAGATTGGATTCTCAACAATAACAAAACTGGGGAATCTCACGCAGCCAAAATGTCAGAAATTGTCATTAGCAATGTTCAGCCTTACATATCCAACCTTCAGCCAAAAAATATATGCGGTTTTTAGTGTATTTTACTTCTCTCTCTCTCTCCTGATTATTTTGTGCCTGAATATATTTATTAAATAAGTTAATGAATTTGTTATTATTCACATAGCTTCTTATGATATTAGTTTTAATTAGATTTTGATCTAATATTAGATTGTGGATTATGATGTGAGAAACTTGTTGCTTTTGTAAGACTGAATGGATTTGAAAAGTCTCTTAATCCTCCCATCTTTTATAAGAAGCGTCTGTGTGTGTTTTAGCTTGAGAAGTTATAAATGCAAACAGTATGACCTTGTGAACAATAAATGTTTCCTTTGTTTGTTTTTAAACTGCAAATTTCTCATTTCTCATACTGATTTGTGTGGAACTTTGTTTGAACTGCCTGATTTGTGCCTTTTGAAACACACACACACACACACGCATAAACTTCCATTGATTTTATATCAGGTCAATGATATTTTCAACTTCTACTCCTAAACCTACCCATCACAGAAACATGTGACCATCACTAGATTTAAATAAAAACCTCTTTTGGTTGATTTAAAAGCTTTTTAAAACAGTGAGGACCAGTCAATGCCCTCACTAGTTGGTTGAGAAAGTATTTCATAATATAAGTGAGGACATTTGGTCCTCACAAGTATAGCCAAAACACACAAGTACACACACATACACACATACACACTGGTATTCCTATCATTATGGGGACATTCCATAGACATAATGGTTTTCATACTGTACAAACTGTATATCCTATCCCGTTACACTAACCCTACTCCTAAACCTTTCTGTTCTAAACCATTTTTACATCTTCAAAAAACAATGTTTGATTTATACATTTCCTCATGGGGATGTAAAAATGTCCCCACAAGGTCAGAATTTACTGATATTGCAGTACTTGTGAGGACATTTGGTCGCCATAAAGTAGGGAATACCAGCACACACACACACACACACACACCAAATTCACCAAGGGCACTGAATTTGTGGCACATTTTGGGTTTTTTGCGCTCCTTCCACTTCTCTTGTGAAGTGTGTGCTGCTCGTGTGTGTGTGTGTGTGTGTGTGTGTGCCATACTCTACTCAACTTCTTCATTACCCACATAATTTAAACAAAAGCCTGTTGCTGTAGCAACAAGCCTCTAAGTGCTTCCTCCATGATGAAGGGCCACTTTTCCTTTTTGTGTGTGTGTGTGTGTGTGTGTGTGTGTGGAAGGATACATACTGCTATTTTCCCTTTCCCACAGTCTCAAGATGAAGCTGAAATTCTCTAGATCTTGCCTACATCTGCAACATTTTAAGGCGTCATGGAAATGCCCCATGCGGACAGCAAATGTGACTTAATTATGCTGCCTACTTAGATACTTTTAGGCCAGTGCTTGTTCAGTCCTTCACAGATGCATGCAGTGCTGCAGTTCGCAAATATATTTCATAAAGTTCAGTGAACAATAAAAGATGATGACAAAAGATGGCAGACAAAACAAGAAGAGAAATGTTTCCTATTGTATGTATGCTCTTATATTATGCTAAAATATTCTGATTCAACTTGCACTTGAAGAAAAAGAAGGCACACATACATAATTCTGAATTTGTGAATTAGGAGGGATTTAATAACCTGTCATCTTTTCCGTAGACTCATCTGAGAGATTGTGTCGTTTTGAAAGTATGAAATTGTATTTTAAATTTCATCTGCTTTAATTGAACGACACGGTGAATTAATGTGATGTTGAGATGTTGCGAGGTGTGCGGCTCGCATGCTGATGTTGGGTGGGGTGATGCGGCGTTGCCGTGGTGCAGTGATGCTGCTGTATTTGCCGGTAACCGCGGGTTACTGGGAGGCAGTCTATAAATAGCTCAGTGTTTCTACTGCTGGAGTCACGGGAGAGAACACACACATGAGCTAAATATAACCCTCTCTCTCTCGCTCTCGCTCGCTCTCCGTCTCCTCTCTGAAAACACAATCAGTGACACTTTGAAACTGCAGCAAAAATCCTTGATCACATAAATGCTGTATCTTCTTTTTCTTTCTTTCCGTCTTTCTTTCTTTCTAAAATTGAAAATTGATGAAACTGCAACACTGCTGTAATTGGTTGAAAAGAAATCATGCAAACTGATTGTTTTAAAATGCAGCTGCAGTACATTTTTTTTTCTTCCTCTCACTTTCTTTCTTCTCCCTGAGTGACCTGTAAAATGTGTGAGAGAGAGATTTTGTCCTTTAATCTTTAGAGTCTGTTTCAGCTTCTTCTTGTCTACTCTCTCTCTCTTCCTATCTTTCTATTTTTTGTTTTTCCTTTTCCTTTGTAGTGCTCATGTGTAGAATGATAACTCTCTGTGTCTATGCCTGAGTCAGTCCAGATGCATTGATACTGACAGATCATGGTGAAGAACGGGGATGTGTGTGTGTGTGTGTGTGTGTGTGTGTGTGTGTGTGTTGTATTGTGTTTGAGGTTTTACCTCTGTGTATTTTATATATCATAGTGTTGAGAAATGTGAATAATTGAAGAAACTGCCTTATTACTCTTCATATGATCATGAAATAAAGATGGACGAATGTTAAACAAAAACATTCATAACTGTATATATTAGGTGTACATATTTCACCCCAAATAATAATAATAATAACAGTAAAAATCTTATATTTCGAAAAAAAAAATTGGCTAGTGAGATTCACTAGTTTCAGATTTTTCCTTTTTTTTTTTTTTTTAGTTTTAGTAGTTTGGTGTAGCATCACTGTGTTCTGTATGATAATTACAACAGTGCCTGTTAACTGTCAGATGGTTTTCATGATAAAACCCTCTCTGAGAAATAGCATCTTGAAAATCACCAACCAATCACCAAATATTAACTGCTGAATTGAATTTTCTCAATGGTGCAGCTGTAAGGGGATCTTTCTCTCTTTCTCTGTCTCCTTTTTTTCTGAGATGAGTCTCACATTTCACATCTCTCTGCGGCTGGGTTCATTACTCTGGGCATCTCTTGTAGAAATGTGTTTTCTCTGTGTGAATGTGAGTTTTTTATGTTCACCGGTGAGACATCTTTCTTTGGAGCTGGTGTGAGTTCCCATATGAGATTCCAGATCGCAAATCTGGTCTCAGACGTTGTGTTTATCAGTCCATCGTGTCTCAACATCTCCTCTCACCTGCATGTTCTTTTACAGGATAAGTTTATTCACGAATCAGATCACATTTACTGACATATCCATCAGCATCAAGCCCAAGACATCTGTAGCCTCTTCACTGACAATAACCTCTCATCTCATGAACATCAGGTGACGAAACATCAGGGCTGTGTTAAGGAAGGAAGGAAGGAAGGAAGGAAGGAGAACTAAAAGGAAGGAAGGAAGGGAAGGAAGGAAGGAGAACTAAAAGGAAGGAAGGAAGGAGAACTAAAAGGAAGGAAGGAAGGAAGGAAGGAGAACTAAAAGGAAGGAAGGAAGGAAGGAAGGAGAACTAAAAGGAAGGAAGGAAGGAGAACTAGAAGGAATGAAGGAAGGAAGGAGAACTAAAAGGAAGGAAGGAAGGAAGGAGAACTAAAAGGAAGGAAGGAAGGAAGGAGAACTAAAAGGAAGGAAGGAAGGAAGGAGAACTAAAAGGAAGGAAGGAAGGAAGGAGAACTAAAAGGAAGGAAGGAAGGAAGGAGAACTAAAAGGAAGGAAGGAAGGAAGGAGAACTAAAAGGAAGGAAGGAAGGAAGGAAGGAGAACTAAAAGGAAGGAAGGAAGGAGAACTAAAAGGAAGGAAGGAAGGAGAACTAGAAGGAAGGAAGGAAGGAAGGAGAACTAGAAGGAAGGACGGAAGGAGAACTAGAAGGAAGGAAGGAAGGAAGGAGAACTAAAAGGAAGGAAGGAAGGAGAACTAAAAGGAAGGAAGGAAGGAGAACTAAAAGGAAGGAAGGAAGGAAGGAGAACTAAAAGGAAGGAAGGAAGGAAGAACAGAAGAAGGGAGCAATGAAAATAGGTAAAAAGGAAGCAAAGAATGAAGAACAAAAAGGAAGGTAGGCAGATGAAAAAGACAAGGAAGGAATGACAAAAATCAGGAAAGCAGGACACAAAGGAAAGTATGAAGTACTGCCGAACAAAAATAAGGAATTTAGAGTAATGGATAGAGGGAATGTAGAATGAAAGAAGGAAGGAAAATGAAAAGGTGAGTAGGAAAAACAGGAAGGAAAAAAGGAATTAAGGAAGGTTGAAGACAAAAAGGAAGGTAGCAAGATGAAACAAGGAAGAAATGTAGGTAGAACGAATGAAATAAGAACAAACAGGAAGGAATAACAGAAAGAAAGTGATAGAAAAGGAAAACTAACAAAATATCAATTGGCAAAATGAAAGAATAAACTGAAAGAAAGACCAAGCAAATAAAAGAAACAGACAGAACCGGAGGATAAAAACTACAGAACAAAAACAAACCTGTGAATAAATGTTTGGCATAATGAAAAGAACAAGCAACAGTGTAAACAAGGAACAAAAATAAACCTGAAGAACAAAAAGATGAATGAAAATCATGTCAGAGACAGAGCAAACATATAAATAAACAACAGAACAAACGAAAGAAAGGAAGCAGCAGTGTTCACAGTCAAAAGAGAAGAGTAGATTGAGACACAGCCGTGAGTCTCCTCATCAGATTCACCTTCATCTCCACGTGTCTCAGTGTTTACACTGGTGCGTTTTCGTTTTAAAACGCATAACCTTTGTTACGGTCGCCCCTGTGGTTTACACTACTCTCGACCCTCGAAAATGCCGCAGAGCTTGTTTTAGTTTGAAAACTCTGGTTCAGTGTAAAAGGACCATTTTTGAAAACGATGGCATGGCTGACAACCGTGTAAACAATAACATGGAGACTGAACTACAATCTTGTCATTTTCGTGGTCATGTAGTGTGGACAGAACAGAAAATGCACTAGTGTAAATGAGGCCTTAATGCACTGCAGCCCTCTAAACATGAGACAGATGAAAGAAGAAGGTAAATAATTATTTCATCCTGTATGACGGCCAACGTGCCACAGGCTGTGGAAACAGCACGAGAGTCGGCCGGAGGCTCCTTAATGTGTGTGTGATGAATTATGTATCAGTGTCTGCTGGGCCTGTTGTCTTCTGTGTACTGGATGAATGAATGAAGAACTAGAGGATGTGTGTCTCGTCAAATCGCACTGTTAATGGTGTTGGTGTGTGCAAGCCTCACTATTACAAAATCCATTTAGATTACTATCACTATTAATTATTGGACCAAAAACTTCTGCACATAATAACCTAGAATACTGTCTAACACTTGATGGCTGCTCTGTTAAGTCGTCTTCGTCAGTTAGGAACCTGGGTGTGCTCTTTGATACCAATCTTTCATTTGAATGCCACATTTCTAGCATATGTAAAACCGCATTCTTCCATCTTAAAAACATATCTAAATTGCGACATATGCTCTCAATGACAAATGCGGAACAGCTAGTTCATGCGTTTATGACCTCGAGACTAGATTACTGTAATGCTCTACTGGGTGGTTGCCCTGCTCGCGTGATAAATAAATTACAGCTGGTCCAAAATGCAGCTGCTAGAGTCCTTACTAGAACCAGGAAGTATGAACATATTAGTCCGGTTCTGTCAAAACTGCACTGGCTCCCTATTAAACATCGTATAGATTTTAAAATCTTGCTAATTACTTACAAAGCACTAAATGGCTTAGCTCCCCAGTACCTGAGTGAGCTTTTAATGCATTATAGTCCTTCGCGTCTATTACGATCTCAGAATTCTGGCCAGTTGTTAATACCTAGAATATCAAAATCAACCGCGGGCGGTAGATCCTTTTCCTATTTGGCACCTAAACTCTGGAACAATCTTCCTAGCATTGTTCGGGAAGCAGACACACTTTGTCAGTTTAAATCTAGACTAAAAACGCATCTATTTAACCTGGCATACACATGACGCACTATAAACTTTTGTCCTCATATCCGTTAAAGGATTGTTAGGCTGCATAGATCAGGTCAGCCGGAACCGGGAACACTTCCTATAACACCAGATGTACTCGTTACATCGGAAGAAGAATGGCGTCTACGCTAATTTTTTGTCTCTCTGCTTATCCCGAGGTTTACCAATTAACATGATTGGCTGGATCCGGGCTGTGTCCGGGTCGGACGGGGAACCTGTGCCTGTGTGCGGCAGCAGTGTGGCCCTGTGGTGTCGGCGGAGACTGTGTGAACGAGCTCATCCTTTGTGAAGACCCTACCGACTCATCAGCCAGCGGCACATATCCCAACAAACCGTCCCATATCGGCGTGATCAAAAGATCTTAAATTAGATGGAACTAGATTAAATATTTTGACTGTTGTGATTCCAAATCAGTTTAATGACCTGTAACTCTGCCTGAGTATCGGACAAGTGTTCACTGTTGGCCAGAGGAGAACTGGCCCCCCAACTAAGCCTGGTTTCTCCCAAGGTTTTTTTCTCCATTTGTTGGAGTTTTGGTTCCTTGCCGCTGTTGCCTTTGGCTTGCTTAAGTTGGGGACACTTGCTTGATATTCAGCAGTGTTTTTGATATGCCTGTATTGGCGCCGTTGTATGCGAACTGATCTGAGCCGGACGATTACGTCACTGTTTTCTCCAGTGCTGCTATACCTAAATTACCTAGACTAATAACTATTGATCTTTGCAACGGAATGAATCAATAATATATAGAATAAGCTGCACAATGACACCATTTTCTTATTAATGTAAAGCTGCTTTGCCACAATTTGCATTGTAAAAAGCGCTATATAAATAAAGATGACTTGACTTGACTATTACAACATCTATTCATGCATCCATTAGTCATCTCTCTATCTGTCTGTCTATCTGAGTGTCTGTCTGACTTTCCATCCATCCATTCATCCATCTGTCTGTCTGTCATTCTATTTATCCATCCATCCAAACTGAATGCATGGCATGAAATTGCTGCTGAATTTGAAGAGTTCAGTTGCAAAAACAGTTAACTCGGTTTTTATTAATTCTCACAAATCTTTTTTTTTTTTTAAATTATGCATTCCAAGTAATATCAATCAAACTGCAGTTGGGTTGTTTAGATTAAGTATTAATAACTCAAAAAATACAGGTAACTTACAAAATTAAAGTTCATTGAAAGTGTGTTTTTTATATATTAAAAGTTTGTTTTTTAGCAAAAGCAGATAACTCCAACAGTCGTTTTTTTTTTAGCAAAACCAGATAACTCCACATTTCATGTTTCAGAGTTAAATCAAACCAAGTAATTGCTCTGTAATTGCATTTAAATGCACTCAAACACACGTCCACACACACACACACACAAGAACAAACAAGGGTTCAGCGTGTAAGACGTGTATGGTGTACAAGGACTTGCAGGAGTCGAAATTATAAATCCTCGATCACTTTTAGTTTCAGCTTTGACGAAACTCCCCACAGCTATCCCGTCTTTTTGAAGTGACTAGCAGCCTTGTCACCTGACCGGTATACTGCATGCTGAATCGCTAAAATAGACTTATCGGATTCTGTACACAAACAGCAAGGGCACTTGTCAGTATCTGCTCTAAAACATGAACTCGCGATGCCTTAACAGTAGACAGTACCGGGTTTTCTGACAAAATGGATTTAGGGTTCAGAACGTGCTGTATGTGGAGAATAAGTTAATTTTTTATTTATTTTAAGTGCCGTTTATCGTTTTTTGCAAATGAACTCTTCAGTTATTTATTTTTGTGAAACATAGCTATATACTTTTAGGACGGTCTCTGTGGACACGGGCCGGCAGTTAACTTAGAAACAACTTAGCAACGCTCTAGTAACCCTCTAGAACACGCAAGCAAGCTGTTGAGTTTTGCACAGATGTGCACCTCTCACAGTTTCTTCAAAAAAATGTGTAAATCAAGTGTATTCAATTGTGTTCTAACTGTCATCTTTATAGTTTCTACGACACGCACTCAAACAACTGATGTTGTGCACTTGTGTGAGGCCATAGCTTACATCTCAGCATATTTTCTGTCTCGTATCAGTAGATGTGCAGTCGTATTCCTCTCCAAAGATGCTACGATCCGACTCCAGGCCTGAGAGCATCTCCCAGAGGTCCCCCAGAGGGTCTTATCTCCTTCATTAATCCATCCCTCTATCGCTCGTCCTGTCCCTCTCTCTCTTTGTCTCTCCCTCTGCTCGCTGATAACGGAGAACATGGAAATGTCAAGGATATTTTATTGGCGTTTCTATGAGCCTGAAGTGGTTATGTGAGCTTGCACATGTCCTTGGCATTTTTTGTGTACAGTTTCTGACAAGCCTTTTATGGTGATGGATTTTTGCTGTCGGTTTTTGAGCATTGTGTATACAAATGAAATTTAACTGATGTTTGAGGAGTTTATTTTTGAGCTTGTCATTCTCCATAAAAAACAAATATATTTTTTGACAAGTACTTAACTTGACCTTTGTGTACTTCTGTGTGTTTGTGCAGGATGGCCATTCAGGTGGATAAGTTTGATTTTGACAGCATGCCCGTGACGGACCAAGATGCGTTGCGACTGACCACAGTACGCCAACAGGAAGAGAAGAGACAGCAGGTGCAGGGAGGGCTCATCAACAGCACGCTGGACATCCACTGGACCATCATATCCTTTACAGAAAACATCTGTCCCCTTGCAGCGCCGCTAAAGCTGAACACATTTTAGCTTGAGCTTGTCATTTTTTCACTGACGAAAATGAGACGATAACTACATAAAAAAAGTTTTGAATGACAAAAGCTATTAAGAAATGAATAAGATGAATAAAACAATTTAAAAAAAGAGACAAAAATGTTAGGGAGGGACGATTTGGGAAAGGATCCAGTCAGAACTGTTATCCTGTGCTGTAGATGCGCACATTTGAATTGTTACATGCTGATCCATCTGGCTGGACATAAGTTGGCATACACTTGCTGCATGTCTCTTAAAAATATAAACAGCTGGGAGAAAGAGAAGAGTAGACATATGGATAAATCTGAAAAAGCATCACAATGTGAACGAGAGCTCAATTCAGTCTGGTTGTTTGTGCGCACACAGAAAGCCGCCTCTCAGACGTCAGCGCACGAGTACTGAATTAAGCTCTGTTTTGCATCTTTTCAAATGCACACAAAATGATGTCAAAATGTTCATTTTGGCGAGTATTCATGTAAACACAGTCGATTATGTCTTAAGTCAATGTAAACAGTTGAGAGAATATCAGTGTAATGGATCCGTGCATTCGGCCTTAAAGTGACAGCATTCTAATAAACCTTCCGTTGTCCGTCATTAATGTTAATCAAATAACAAAAGAAAAAGAGAAAATCACTCAATGTTATTGACTTTAATAGCTTTAATAAGGATCAATCTATATTTATTTTATATAAATAAATATATATCATTGAAAGATGTTGAACATAAGTTGTTATAAAGAATGCATATATCATTATTTAAAAAGCGGAAAGACCATATTATTGTTTCTTTATGATAAGTGGCTTAATTTAATTTTAAAATAAATAAAGATGTGATATGTCGCAGCAGTTAAATCTGTCTGTATTACATGTTTAAACCTTAATATAGTTCATTTTAACAGGTTAATAGATGTTTTCTCCTGGAGTATATAATGTATATAAATATATATAAAGTATAAAATTTCAGATGACTAAAATATGACTAAAACTAAATCAAAATTTCCTCTCAAAATTAACACTGCTTCAGGAAACAAGAGCATAAACGGCTTCCGAAGTGGTGAAGGATAATATAATGAATGATTTGCTAGCTTAAAGGGATAGTTCACCCAAAAATGAAATTATGTCATTAATTCCTCCCCCTCATGTCGTTCTACACCCGTAAGACCTTCGTTCATCAACACAAATTAAGATATTTTTGATGAAATCCGATGATTCAGTGAGTCTCTATTGCCAGCAAGATAATGAACACCCTCAGATGCCCAGAAGATACTAAAACATGTTTAAAACAGTTCATGTGAGTTCAGTGGTTCAACCTTAATATTATAAAGCGACGAGAATACGTGATTTCACGTGATTTCAGTACACAAGGCTTCGTTACTTCATAAGTGTTTTCCAATTTCAATAGTTCACGTGATTTTGGCCGTTCTATACGTGAACCAAACAAAAGATTCATAAAGCATCGAAGCAGACTTTACAATAATTTCAAACAATAATTTCACCAATACCATCGTCACTCTTATATTTTGGCATGTTTTAAAAGCTGTGCTTCTCCTGCTCCTATTGGTCAAAACCCCAGAACCTGTTGTGGAGGGCTGAAAAAATTAAACATGCTAGTCTGCTATGCCGATGCAGCTTGTTGTCATGTGTGACACACTATCCGCGATAAAACAATTGATCTTGCATCCTGTTGCCCATTGTCTTTTGACACCCTACGTCAAATGGATTGTGCCAAAATTGGGTAGATATGATGTGGTCTGACCCCAGGATTAATCATGGTAAAATCACTGAAACATACAACCTTGAGTGGCATATTGCTTTTACAAAATGATGACAATGTCATATACACTAAATGATATATAATATGATTATATAACAACAATATGATTAATTATACATATGTGTACATAAATAAGCAATGTTGTTTATCTAATCAGATGTTAGAACTTCAAATTTCTGTTTCATAATGGCCGACAAGGCATTTGTTGTCGCATCCAATCAGAATTTAGAGTCCAGTTCATAAATCTGTTTTCAGATGAGCTCTCCTTGCAGTTATTTGTTGTACTCCAGTGTAAGAGCTTTGGTTTTGAAGTATGTAGAGTGAAGCAGGTGATGTAATGTGTTATGGATGTTACGTGTGTCCCAGCTGTGAGGACGACAGCATCTGTTTCTAACAGCTGGACATACTGGAGGAGACACGTTTACTCTGAGATTGATGCGCCGACATATGGTTCAAACTTATGCCACTTGTGTGTGCGTATGTACTTCGCTATAGTTTGAGGACAAATTTGTCCCCAGGAGTGAAGTAAATCTGACAGAAATGCCCTTTGGGGACATATGGAGACATCTTAAATTGGAAAAAAAATGATGTTATATAAAAATGTTTTCCATATAGCTTTCTTTTAAGGTTCAGATTAACAAAAAATAACAATCCAGTGGTATTCATCTTTTCTCCCGTTTATTTCAGGAGATTGACACCCTGACATGAGCCCTGAACGCTGTACGTTCTCCTCTGCGCCGTCCCTCATTTTAATAGCGTTTAAACGCCCCCGTGATTACTAGCACTTGTTCTTTTCACGAGTCGCTTGCCACTGCGGAGGCTCAATGACACTTACAAAATAAACACCTGAAAAATAAATAATCAAGAGATACGGTCCCAAGCGGGTGACGTGTGCACGTTTCAGAGATTTTGGCATCAGCACGACTGATTGGATGTGTAGAAGAAAGCGCTTGATTGGTTGGGTAAAAACACAATGATATGAAGAGATGAGTAACGTATGAGGGTTGTGTTCAGCGCTGCCCTGTGAGAGACGTTCAAGTTCATACTGAGCCCGCGGGTCAGACATGCCAGTCAACCAGCCATAAATGTGCAAATATATCTGTGCGTGAACACGCTCATACAGAGAAGTGTCTTGTGTTGTCAATAAACTTATGTGTGTTGTACAAAATCAAAATTTCTGCTAACTTTATGCTTTAGTTGTAACTGATTACTTGCAGCTTAATTGTAATTTAATTGAAGTATTAACTAAGCTAACTCATACAGTTTGAGTGGATAAATATCTCAAACTAGCTAAAAAAAGCTACAAATTATACAAACTAGAACTGGTACAACTCAGTTTGAGTGCAGTTTAATATCTATTTTTCTATTAAGCACAATGATTGTTCAGTAATATTTGAATTAAATTTATCTTAATCAAATAAAAGTTCATTTCACCGTTCAGTTTTACAATGTATACTGCATACATTTTTATTTAAATACAAAAAACGATGTTTTATGTCAGTGGTTCTCAACTAGTTGGCCACAGTTCTCAGATTGTGCATTGTTAATTATTTGGCGACCCAGTACAGTCCCAAAATCATTATCATACAACGTAACATAAATGTTCTTAAAATTTAGTTATTAATAATACCATGAACTATATCAGCCCAATAATATCCCCAAAAAAAAGCGCTGTGGGCCTAATATTGTATTACCAAGTGACAAATTAATTTGTGGCCAATTTCTCCTTATTGTTAGACTTTAATTGGACGCACAGCCCTTAAGGTTTGCTATCTTGATTATTAAAGGGCAGCAAACCTCATTAAAACGCAGCTATTCATGCAGGATTATATGATTAGTTGCATTTTATCGTTTACATTCAGTATTGTTTTTTTGTGGGGGTTTTTTCAGAATTGACCTGCAGACCATTTTCAGCTCATTAACTGCTAGTTGAGAACATGTTCCTGGAACAGCATCTCTGTTGATCCTGGAACGATATTTCAATCAACCAGTCAGATTTGAGGGGCAAATTTACGGTTTATGTCAAGTTTAGGCATACCTAGGGTTAGGTGCTTCTACGTCAGTTATTCAGTCATCATTCACACGATAACAATAAATGCTTCAAACATGCTACACTGTCATCACATGACCTCGCTTGCATGTTACTTCTTTAATTCAGCAGGTGCCATCCAATATATGCAGCTATTATCAAATTTAAAAAATAAAAATAATAAGAAAATGTAAATGTCTGATGATAATCAATGTTGCTTTGCATTGTGTGACACTATATTTGACGCAGCATGCTCTGGTAAGTTATGCATACTTAACACTTACCATGTTAAATTATCTGATAGATGTAAACACTGTGCACTGTATTTACCAGTGTTGGGTAAAGTTACTTTTAAAAGTAATGCATTACAATATTGCGTTACTTAGTTACTTTTTATGAAAAGTAATGCGTTACATTACTTTTGTGTTACTTTTTCTCTCCTGGGCTGGGCTTGCTTGTTTGTTTTTTAATAACAACAAAAAAAGTTATATTTTTGGCAAATGTTAAGGTCCTTTCACACTTTAATAAAGTGAGATTAAATACATAAAGTATATTTGTGTAATTTAATGCAGTTAATTATTACAGGTTTGCATAAAATTCTGAGATTGCATTTCACTGTTTTTATTCATTTTGAGGAATACTGAATGTTTTCGTGCAAGTGAGATGAGTAAATACACGTAAATACATTTAGTCTAGACCTCTGACCTTTATTTCTCTCAACATGGCGACAGGAGAGCTGTCAGTCAATAAATGTGAAAAAGTAACTTGCGTTACTTATTTTAAAAAGTAACTTAGATATTTTTGATGTAAATTGAAAAAAAACCCAATGCATTACTTTACTAGTTACTATAAAAAGTAATCTGATTACATAACTCAAGTTACTTGTAATGGGATTCCTCCAACACTGATATTTACTGTACAGTATACCTATTAGTTTAATACATTACGCCATACTGAACATTCACAAACACTCCAATTGTACTGGACAATATTTGTAAGTATTTTCTAAAGTCTTTTTATATATATATATATATATATATATATATATATATATATATATATATATATATATTTTTTTTTTTTTTTTTTATTGTCCACATCTGGCTGCAGGAATCTCTTCCAGATCTCAGTGTACACTTACATGGTTGAGTTGAGAAGGAAGTCATCTTGCATTCATTAGAGGCTTCTGATAGCATCACTGCTGTTACGTAATAGCCTTTTGTTCTCGTTGCCGTCATTAGTGTCGTGTGTGCAAATATTACACCTCCGTCTACACACTTCTCTTTGTCTCCATGCACACTTCTTGGGTAATTTAATGGAGAAAACATAGAGAGACATTATTGTTCTGAATGCTTCCAGGAAAAAAAGATAAAGAATAACAGGACATTCTGATCAAATTTGCATTAGATTTCAACGTCATTAAGGATGCACCAATATAGCAGGTTGCTTGTTTTGCTTTTCGGCTGATGCCAATAAGCCCATAATGTTTTCCTTCACCAAATATGCACTCGTCCCTTCAGCGTCACGGGGAGGCCAGTGTGGAGGGCGTCCTCAACCAGCTCATCCTCGAACATCTGCAGCTGGCTCCTCTACAGTGGGGTAAGAACACTTTCCCCTTCTTCATGAATACAGATATTCAAATATATTCACACTCAGAGGTTATTTGTCTCCAGCAGTGGATGTTGGACTGGTCTCTGTTCATGTTTCTTATTTGCATTTGTAATGGAGGAGAGTGTTAGAGGCCGTTCACGCAGGTTCTTGCATCATTTGTGCTGTTTTATTACTGTTGGTCTATGTAGGGATGCACTAGATAGATGTGTTCGACTGTTGCGGCATGTTTCATTAGAGCTTGTTTTTAATTGGGCATGAAATGAAATTCAATTCCATTTTTTAAATGCATGTTATTTGTTTAAATGCATGTTATTGATCTTACTGAGAACATTTCATCCATGCATATTGTTATGTTTTTATTTATTTTGTTGTCCTCGCAATGTCATAACTGGACCTTCCGGTGAATGTATGCAGGATTTCTCCAATCATTTAGTCTGATTTAACCCCCACCCCCAAGCTCATGTTCATCTGCCTCCACTTTTGAGTGCCACGCCCACATCTCAACATCCAATCAGCAACCCATGCAAGTCCCCGCTCTTTTTTTTTTTTTTTTTTTTTTTTTTTTTTTTAATAATCTTTTTGGTAACAATTTATTTTACAGTGTCATTTTTACATATTACATGTAGTTACAATAATAATGACTGTAAATTATGCATAATTACATGCAATGCCTAAATCAAACCCTTATCCAAAACCTACAGTTAGTACATGTAGTTAATTATTAATCAGTACATAAATGTATTATTACTTTGTAATACTGACTTTATCTTTTTTTTCAAAAATCTGTTACACATGGATGTACTGTATGTCACAATATGGTTACTACCATTTCATCACGACTTCAAAACATATAATGCTTATCCTCTAATCTTAACCCTCTGAATTATATCTTAAGCTTAAACATTAGATTTTAAATTAAATTAAATTAATTTAATTTTTATTTTTAAGACATGTATGTAAATGACTTTTCCACTGAAGACTAGTTTAGAGAACACATTTCAACATTGAAAATAATTTAAATATAGATTTATGGAATTACAAGTTAGTTTGATGTTGGTTAAAATTTGTTGAAATATATAAATAAAATTCATATCAGTTATTTAACACATAAAATACTGTTTAATAATAAATAAATAATTTTTATATTTAAAGGTATTTCATTATATTATAATATAGCTATTTCAAATAAAAAATAAATAAATAATTTTCCGATTAAATAAATGAAATAGGAATATTATTATTTAGTATTATATTGGTATTTGAAAAATATAATTTAAACAGTTTAAATTGTGTCGAAAAGATTTGTCGCTATTTCCATTTCATCACAACTTTAAAACAGATAAATAAAAATACTAGAAAATACTTATCTACTAGCTAATCATAAATTGAGCTTTTTTTATTAAATTAATTTAATTTTTATTTTATTTATTTTGTTTCAATGGAAAAGTGACAGGCTTTGTTTCCAGCCTTTCTTTAATGTGAAAACTGAGCCGCACCAGCACCGTGCCAGTGGAAATGTGTGTGTGAGTGCTGTGGGGAAGTGTTTGAGACTCATGGATTATCAGTTGGTTCCTCTGACAGTATATGTGATAACCCTGTCTGTCTCTCGATGACACTCGGAGATCAAAGTTCAAACCTATATCTAGCCTCTGTGGCCACCCTCTCATGTGTTTCCTCTGCTTCTGGATCCGTAGTCAACACTATTCCGAACACATCACGTTCATGTTAATTCAAGCCAGCAGACCTGCGTAACACTAATGCATATTCATGAGCTCATAAATGTTGGAGGACTCATCTGAGATGACCAGACCATGACACGAAACATGTTCAATATCACACGGTGATCATCTCTCTCTCTGTTTTGTTTGCACACAAGTGGCTGTCAGAGCAGTAGTGTCTTGTTTATCTGTCGTTATGACAGACCTGTCGTGTCTTGTGTCGGTGTGATTTCTTGTTTTGCCTCTCCTGCCAATGGTGGATTTGCAAAATTTTGTTTATATACATAGTCTCTCGTTGAAATCTGAGATTGAAAATCTAGTCAAAAATTGTTGAAAATCTAGTCAAAAATAAACTTCTGGGAAAATCGTATTACTGAAACTGGAAGTGATGATGAAGTCACTGGTGTTTGTTTATTTATTTGCCCCTAAAAAAATTGCTTTGGTGCTCCATATTCATTATAATTTGTAATGAAACGTTTGTATTACAAATTACAAAAGTGATAGATAGCATTTTCACTTGTGGTTCCATGCCTTTGGACCCCACAGTATATATACAATAAGTATTTAAAAGATATTTGTAAAGGAATTATTTAGCAGTTTTTCCCAATATCAATATCTCACATGATTTTATACTAGATGGTCTTTTGATGAAATGCCTCCCGTAACAAAGAGACTGCAATGCCTTAAATGTTGATTTTGGTGCTAGGATTGGTTTTTGATAGGATTTTTGTTAAGCAAATCTTGTTAACAATCACATTTTAAACCATGCATTATGTTGCAGTTTATTTAAAGGTTAAAGTCTGTTTATACTTGCATTTAGTTTTATAGTACACACATACTGTACTATGCAGACACATTCAAACACACCAGAGTAGCAGCAGAGCCATTAAAATTCTTTCCCATCATCAGCGGCATTTATTTAGCTGTTAAATGCGGTCAGCGCTCTTTAATGCTTTAATGGACCTATCAGAAGTCTCTCTCTGTCATGCATTTATCAGAGATGTGAAAATGGCAGGACTCTTGATTAAAACCCCATCTGAGCCTCAGAATGTGTGATGCTCTTTCTGCACCTGCTTGTCTTCCAGTCCAAATTGATGAATATTACAACAAGACCTGCAGCGAGTTATTGCATATTAGATGGCTTAATAGAAACTGAAGGCACAAACTTTTTCAAACTTTTAAAATCTGCTATTTCTCTTGGCTATGGTTCATGTGATTATGGTTCTCTAACTCTTTCATTTATTTAACTCTCTGATCCCTCTGAACTCAGATCAGACAGTCTTCCTATAACTACGTTTGCAAAACATAGTCCTGATAATGGCAGTCGTCGCAGATGTATAATCATGCTGATGTGACAGAGGTGAAAATAACAACCCATAGAGTCTATTGTTCATAACAGATACATGCTTATGCTCTGAAAATATTTTATTTATTTATCTATTATATTTTATTTTATTTTTGTAATTTATTTTTGCTTTATTAGATGAGACAAACCCTGTTTTGGGATGGATGAATGGATGGGTGGATGAATGGATAGATGGATGGATGGATGGATGGGTGGGTGGATGGATAATTGGATGGATGGATGGATGGATGGATGGATGGGTGGGTGGGTGGATGGGTGGATGATGGATGGATAGATAATTGGATAAATGGATAGATGGATAATTGGAGGATAGATAATTGGATGTATGGATGGATGGATGATGGATGGATAATTGGATGGATGGATGGATGGATGGATAATTGGATGGATGAATGGATGGATGATGGATGGATAATTGGATGGATGGATGGATAATTGGATGGATGATAAATGGATTATTAGATGAGTGGATGGATGGATAATTGGATGGGTGGATGGATGGACAATTGGATGGATGATGAATGGATTATTGGATGGGCGGATGGATAGATAATGGGATGGTGGATGGATGGATAATTGGATGGGTGGATGGATGGATAATTGGATGGGTGGATGGATGGACAATTGGATGGATGATGAATGGATTATTGGATGGGCGGATGGATAGATAATGGGATGGTGGATGAATTGGTAATTGGATGGGTGGATGGATGGATAATTGGATGGTGGATGAATTGGTAATTGGATGGGTGGATGGATATTTGGATGGATGGATAATTGGATGGATGATGAATGGATAATTGGATGGGCGGATGGATAGATAATGGGATGGTGGATGGATGGATAATTGGATGGGTGGATGGATGGATAATTGGATGGGTGGATGAATGGACAATTGGATGGATGATTGGATGGGCGGATGGATAGATAATGGTATGGTGGATGAATTGGTAATTGGATGGGTGGATGGATGGATAATTGGATGGTGGATGAATTGGTAATTGGATGGGTGGATGGATATTTGGATGGATGGATAATTGGATGGATGATGAATGGATAATTGGATGGGTGGATGGATGGATAATTGGATGGATGATGGATGGATAATTGGATGGGTGGATGTATATTCTCCTAATTATCCTAATGATTTGGTACATCGGTGTCTTTGATTGCATTGAAGAGTTGATTTCACACTGCACTAACAGACGCCAACCAACGTCAATAGACACTTTGTGGGGAATGTTCCGACATCAGCTGGCGTTGATTGATGCTTGTTTTTGCTTTTTCACGTCATGGGATGTTGTGGAGTGATTTACTGTAATCAGTGATCGTCTGTGTTGGTCAGCGTCTGTCGGCGGATTGTGAATTGGCCTTAAGAGTATGTATTATTTGCAAAGAGCTACTAAAAACCCCCAAAACAGTTTAATCAATGAATGTGCTTCAGGATGTGTGATGCTTAGTAAAAGCTCGATGACTTCAGTGCGATATACTTTTTGAATCATCAGCGCAGTGTGAGTAATGACAGATTGGTGTTAAAGCTACAATCAAGTGTTTTATTAATTTCCGTACTTGAATCTGTTGCTGTAAGTAAAGACAGGTACTCTGCGGCATTCTGCGTTACCGTGGCAACCGTGGATTCCGATTATTCTGTTCATTTGCACTGAGGGGCGACGCGGCGCCGTTCGTTTCAGCCACTGACGCCTCCTGTGTGCCTCTGTGTGTGTGTCTGTACCTGTATGTGTTTGGATGCTTGTCAGTCACACATTTCCTTAGAAAGCAGCGGATTGTGGAGTGTGTGCGGACTCTCATGGGCTCTTCTGTACTTCTGAATTGTCCTAGAGGTCATTGTATTTGGGTAGTTGATATGAATTATTTTGGGAAGATGATTGTCATGGAGACTATTTTAAGCAGCATTCTGCTAGTTCTAAGTATTATGCATCAGATTTTACAAACGCATGCTAATTGAAAGTCTAAATTTTGTCATGCACGACTATTTAAATTGAACTAGTGAAGATTAAAAAGGTGATTTAAAATGGTGATATGCATACCTGTACACTTACTTTTGATAATAAAAAATATGAAATAAATAAATAAATGCTAAAAAGGTCCATGAACACATTATATGTCAACAACGCACATTATTGACTGTCTTGCATTCCAATGGTTGCTATGTGACCCCTCCTGCTTGAAACCAGTGAAACACAATGCAGGTCACACTGCACCTGTCTTGCATTTCATTGGTTGCTGTGTGCCCCATGCTGCTTTCATTGGTTGCTGTGTGCCCCATGCTGCTTTCATTGGTTGCTGTGTGCCCCAGACTGCTTTCATTGGTTGCTGTGTGACCTGTCTTGCAATTTATTGGTTGCTGTGTGCCCCATACCACTTTCATTGGTTGCTGTGTGACCTGTCTTGCAATTTATTGGTTGCTGTGTGCCCCATACCGCTTTCATTGGTTGCTGTGTGACCCGTCCAGATCAGTAAACATTATATATAGACACCAAATGTGATCTCTCTCTCTCTCTCTCTCTCTCTCTCTCTCTTTCTTTTGTTTGTTCTTTTTCTTAAGAAAGGTCAGGGTGTGCAGTTGAGGATTAATGATGTTCACATTTAAATCCTTTTTTACAAAAGAGAAAATGCCTTTTCTCCGAGGTAGTTGTATTTAACTGCAGCGCTGCATTAAGTCTGCATCCCCTTGTGGTTTTGACATAAATTAGATGCTACCAGCAACTTTGTGTTCGCTTTATAATGTTAATAAATACTGGTGAAACACATTAGATGTGTGAGTGCTTGAGGGGAACAGCTAATCTGGCTGAACACAATACAGACGCATTTGATCCTTGTTGTGCTATTGTGTTTCCGCGGCACGGCGTTATCACATTTTTGTCACGCTGTACAATTCCTAAACAAGCTCTTTTGAGCTGCGGGATTAAAATTCAGTCCAGCTAGTTCCTTGATGCTTTTAAATGAGGGGCTGTTATTGCATTTCTGTGTCTGATAATCAACAACAGTGACATGTCCAATCGTCCAATCAGGATCCCTGCAATCCTTCAGCCATTGTGATGTAACAATAGGTTCTCTGTCCAGTCGTTCGCTGCCATTGTTGGACTCTTTCCCCAGTGTGTGATAGATGGTCATATTGCACGTCTGGTCAGCAGGTCTTTCGAGTGAACGGGTTTCTGCTCACTGGTTTGTGAAATCATTAGGCCGTCTGCGCAGACGTACGTACATGATAATTACGCTGCGGAGGCCTCTCTGTCTTATTTTACTCTCAGCAGGTGGTGATTAAAGCTTCTAAACCGGAAAGAAACCAACGTAATAGAAGAACCGCACAGTTGCACAGTATTTTAGTCAACCAATACCCATCCTAGAGTTCTGCTTCTCTCCCTTCCTCTCTTTTTTATTTTATTTCTGTTTTTTATTATTATTGTTATTTTATATTGTTAACGTTTTTTATTTAATTTTGTTTTTCAGTTTGTGTTTTATTTAGTTGTTTCTGCAGTGAGAAGCTAAATTCCGGTTTGCATGCGTCTGCTAAGTATTTCAGTGGTGATACAAACATCAAAATTTCAGGGAATTTTAAAATTTTCAGGCTTGGAAAACTTATGAAATTTTATAATCAATATACATTTTTCTATTTATGCTCTAAAATATATGTTGTTTAGATTTTGATCTTTGTAAATGCAATCTCTAGAAAATAGCAGGGCTGGGACAGTACTAGAAGTCGTCATCTGTTTGGTGGAATTCTACAGGATGTCCGGGAGGCGTGTGTGTGTCGCGTTCTTTAATGATGCCAAACCCCCTTGTGGAAGAAGATCACTGTCTTGTTTATAACTGTGACAGTGAGCACTTCCCGGGATCAACTAAACTCTGGATTTTCAAAAGTATGTGAAGTTCGCTGCTCCATTGCTGCAGTAAACTTGCATAACGCAGAATCCCTGGCGATATTCAAGAGACAGCTGGAAACTCATCTCTTTCGTGAACACTTAACCCCTTCATAAAAAATAAAAAAAATCTATCCTTTCCTTTTTCCCTTCCTACTCGAGCTTATGTTGCTGAGCAATGTATGAAACTTGTATTATGAGCACTTCCTGTGTCTATTTGCCTCTTCATGAAGAGTCGCTTGTTTGTTCTCCTCACTTGTAAGTCGCTTTGGATAAAAGCGTCTGCTAAATGATTAAATGTAAATGTATAATGTTCTTGAAAGAATAATTCATTGAATGCACGCCAGTCTGTTTTTTTTAGGGACATCGATTAACGTTTTCACGTCCCTAAACATGACTCGGAACCAAGTGGTTGGTTGCGTTACATGTCAGTCAAACGTCCTTTTGGCCAGTCCTTGGCCAATGAAAGCTGTGATAGAGTCCAGACCTTCTGCCGTCGTCTGAAGGTCTGACTACGCAAGACTAGGCAATACTATCGATGCGTTTCAAAGATCATTTCTGATATTTTCCAAATACATCGATTCTGAGCTTAATTTTTAATAGCAGATGGCGCTCTAGGGTATTTTTAACTGCTCAAATGCTCATGAAGAAGAGTGCGCTTGTCCATTCGGCCGAGTCTTACAATCCCTGTGTCCGAAAACTGTCATGCACAAACGCTGCCTTACAAGTCATTACCTGATAGGGCAGCGAGGCAGTAAGTCAGCAAGTCAGCTGCCTAGTTTTTCGGATGCAGCCAATTTTCTTGCGCCTCAGAATGCTTTTACGACGTGAGATTGATGTAAACACTGCAAACACCTTTGTAATTCGCTTCAACCTTGTCAAACTTTATGAATGATTATTTTATAGAAGGTTCAATTGTTCCTAAAGCACACAATGTTTAAACTAAGCTCAGAATCGATTCGAGAAAGAAATGCGATGCATACGGAAAATATCGGAGTCGGTCCAGAATCATTTTGCATCATTTGCGATGGATTGTCCCAGCCCTAGAAAATAGTATAGGGTAGTATATAAATAGTAATAGTAAAAAGGGATTGAGATTCAGACAGTGCTGAGACTGTTTTATCTTGTGTAATAAATGCATGTACAGGGACATCTTAAAACATTCACATCAACAGATGCACAACAACTCTCAGAGTGATTTCTGTTTTGATGTTTTTTGGTGGGGGGGACTGTTGCTCCTCAGTGCTCCTCTAGGCTGTTTATTTGAGCTCAGGCCTTTTGGATCAAAAATAACAAGAGCATAATACAACATGAGCGTTTACTGGTTTATCTGTGGTGAGACTGTTATTTTGTCAGACTTACAAGTTTCTTATCTTTTATTCCTCCATGATTAACTGCCCAAGCAAATTATCAGAGACAAATGATGAGTTTGGCTGCAAATACTGGGATGACCCTTTATTATTTACCAAAACCAGAATGAATGGGTCTGGATGAGAGAACAAAGATGGAGTGATAAGGTAGAGGAGAGAAATAAGGGTGGGGATTAAATGTGCATAAAATAATTATTGTCATCGTAATAATGTTCCCAAATGACTGACAGGAGAGTGTGAACCCAGCTGGCGGTTCTCAAATTTGATTTCATCGTAATTAGCCGTGCCACTTAAAACAGGACAAGACACTCAATCAGAGCAAAAGACCCTCTGAGAGACTTTCTGTCCTCTGTGCCTTCTTTTGGTGAAATATGCTTAGCTGCTATTCCTGTTAAGCAACTTAAGGTGAATGTGAGGAAGTGCTAGGAAGACTGATAGTCAAATTTGCTGAGTGGAAATATGGGCTGTTTTATCATATAAATCTTGTTCATGTGAAAAGAATCCACCAATAAGATGGACAGGGCTCGAAAACGCAGGAGACTGAAAGATGGAAGCCAGCAGCGTAATTTAATTTACATAGCTGGAGTGAAGAGCTATCATCTGTACACATCTGGAATGAAGGGCTTCCATCAAGTGGAAAGATGAGCATTTACTAAGACTCCAGACGGCAGGGCGCAACGGGAGCGGAGCACTCGCGGTTAAACAAAAGAGCAAACAATGATTGAAATATTTATCAGTCGCACCGGTGAGGATGAGAGTCTTGACAGTTGGGATGTATAGAAGGGAAAACATGAACATCCATTCATCCATCCATCCATCATCTATCCATCCATTGTTCATTCTTTTTATCTATGGTTTGTTCGATCTTGTTCTGTCTGTCAGTCTATCTATCTATCTATCTATCTGTCTATCTATCTATCTATCTATCTATCTATCTATCTATCTATCTATCTATCTATCCAGCCGTCCGTCCGTTTGTCCGTCTATCTATCTATCTATCTATCTGTCTGTCTGTCTGTCTGTCTGTCTGTCTATCTCTATCTGTCTGTCTATCTGTCTGTCTCTATCTATCTGTCTGTCTGTCTGTCTGTCTGTCTGTCTATCTGTCTATCTGTCTGTCTATCTATCTATCTGTCTGTCTGTCTGTCTGTCTATCTATCTATCTGTCTATCTGTCTGTCTGTCTGTCTGTCTGTCTGTCTATCTATCTCTATCTGTCTGTCTATCTGTCTGTCTCTATCTATCTGTCTGTCTGTCTGTCTGTCTGTCTGTCTGTCTGTCTATCTGTCTGTCTATCTATCTATCTGTCTGTCTGTCTGTCTGTCTGTCTGTCTATCTATCTATCTGTCTGTCTGTCTGTCTGTCTGTCTATCTGTCTATATGTCTGTCTGTCTGTCTGTCTGTCTGTCATTCTATTTTTCTAACTATGTGATGTTCTTCCTATCTAGTTAGCATTTCAGCAAAAATCTTAAAATCTTCAAGAAGAACATCATTCATGTCCCTAAATCTGACTATAAATCATGAGCGAATATCTCCACACACTCTTTGTGAGTCGATCTTAGTGTTTCTCCTGCTGTATGTAAAGGACAGCATTGATTATGCCACGTGTGTTGACTCTGTAAGGAGACTGAGTGGATCTGCCCCCTGTAGAGAGTCACGAACTCAGTTAATTAGACAAGCTAAACAAACGCACACGCACACACACACACACACACACACACACACACACACTGTGAGTGTGAGTTGTGCTTTCTCATGCAAAAGTCACAACCACAATGCTAAGGTGGTTTTGGGTGGTTGCCAGGGTCTTGCTTTGCGGTTGCTAAGGCGTTCATGAGGGATTTTAGTGATTTTACTTTTTTTATCTGTTGCTTTGCGAATGCTGAAGTGTTGTAGGTGGTTACCAGGGTATTGCTATGCAGTTATTATAGCGTTTAGAATTAATTTTATGTTTTTAACTTGTGTTTTTGCAGCTGCTGTAGTATTGTAAAATGATTGCCAAGGTGTTGCTATGCAGTTGCTAAGGTGATCCGAGTTTTGTTTTTTGTTTTTTTACATTTTTACCTGGTTTTGTAGGTGGTTAGCAGGGTGTTGCTATGCAGCTGCTAAAGCGTGTCGAATTGATTTTACTCTTTTGCGGTTGCTGTAGTGTTGTAAGTGGTTGCCAGGGTGTTGCTATGATTTTATGTTTTTTTTTTTTTTTGCTGTAGTGTGTTTAGGGTGGGTTTTAGGTTTGTTTACAGTTGCTGTTTTCTTTTTTTTTTTAAGGTTTTTAGCATTTGGTTTTGCAGTCAGGGTGTTTCTATGTGGTTGCAGGTGCAGGACGAGTTACATACCAAAGTTTAATACTGGAGAAATAATGACAGGAATGCATATGCATTGACAATAGAGAAAATGTATTAGTTCATGCACAGACATGAATATGATTAAACTCATGTTGGTGTGTGTAGTCTGGGGTTTTTCCACTTTGAATACAGAGGAAGACAGAGAAATAGCTTTATATAGTGTGTGTGTGTGTGCGTGCGTGCGTGTGCGTCTCCTCTTTCTAAAAATAAGATTCAGCACTTGCTGAAAAGCTGAAATGAGCTCTTGTCACATAGCAACAGTCATACTCACCGTGGAGCACTTGACTTTCCCTCCTCCCTGCACTTCTCCTGCATTAACCTGCACCCCGAGAGTGACGGACAGCTGTCAGCACCAATCAAAAGCATCATCTCTCACCCACTGGGCGGCACCTCTGACTTCAGAAGGGCTCCCGGGGCCGGTCAAGCGTGATGTGTGAATCAGTCACCTGTTTGACCCACACGTTTAAACACACCTGACACTTTTGGTCCCGATACTCTTCCTGTGAGAGTGTGCGCGCTGTCATTCCTTTTCTATTCCACATTTCTAATGGAACAGTCATGCCCATTATTATGAGTTTGACTGTTGCATTCACAGAATTTTGATGATCCCTGGTATCTACCTCTCTATTTTATTTTTCTATATCTTACTAAAGGGCTAGGGTCCCCTGTTCAGACAATGCCATTTGCAAGACCTGTTTCTTGTTTTGCTGTCAGAGGCAAAGAACTGGAAACAAGAACTGTCTGCTTGCCTAACGCGCGCATATTATATAAAGATCGAGAGACTTAGACTTTCTTGGCTGCTTCTTCTTTTCTTCTTCCATTCGATCGACAATAAAGAACATTGATATTCTCCACCTCAGTCTTTTGTCTCTTCCTTCAAACTGGTCCAACATTCCTGCCGTCACGAACAGGATCAAAGTGGAAGAAAGGGACAAAAAGGGCCTAGTTAGTGTAGAGCTGAATTGGGTTTTTTTTTTTTTTACCATTGACGTTGGTTGCTCACAGCCCTGGTGCATGAGACAAGAACTTTCAGAGGTCAAGACAGAAGGATCCTCATCCTTCTAGTGAAAGTAATACCAGAGCTAATGGAGTGTGTGAGTACCTGTTAATGCGGTTTCTGGATCAAAAAGAATATTTTAAGACTAGTCAGAATGTCTGGGACCAAGTCTGAGGAAAATTCTGGTTATATAATAGATTTTGTTGAAGTCCAGGACATTCTGAAAGTGTGTCTAGATTTAATGGGAAGTGATTTAAAGGTTCCCCAAACAGAGGAAAGGCTCATACAGAACTTTAATGACTCAAGTATGGTATTTGCCATGAGAATAGCCAAAGAAGCTGGCACGGCATTGAGGGTTTGTTCACATTTGTTGTTCAGTTCTTTTGATGCTTTTGATCCAGGCCAAAAAATAAAAAACAACACATTTAGTTTTGGCTCGCTTAGAGTTCACACAGTCATTTTTAAGAAAATTTGCAACTGAACTCAACGAACATCCAAAACTATGCTGTGTTCTGGGCTAAATGTGCTTGTTTTATCTGTGTACTCATGATTGTATTTTGACCAGCTGAGAACTTGTGAAGAGTTTATACTTTGGTTCGTGTTGCGTTCACATTTCGGTCGAACTGCATCAGAGGTCATGTGGAAGTGGACCGAGACCCATCTTTTCAGTCCGCTCGTTGGGTGTGCTCCAGGGTTCGGATGGCAGCATTCACACTTAATCAAATTAACCGCACTAACAGAGCAGTCGCACCAAAGTTTATACACATATATATATATATATATATAAAAATGGGCGTTCACTGCTGTAAATGGATGAGACGGCCAGTGGGCGGTCCGTGGGTGTGCGGTCGGATGTTCAGTCAAGGTATCATCAATCTCTCTCCACATCACTAACAGCTTTAAACAGTACAATCATGGCCTTAAGTATATGGCAGGCTCCAGTGATGATACTATTGATCTGTGGAAACGGTAGTTTAAAAGCTTTACAGTTATTACAGATCCAAACAAATGGATGTTAAACCACCTCCGGCCGGAGATTTGACTGTTTACTGTACTTTGACTCCAAGTCTGTCAGCTGTGCTTGTGTTTACAGTGAGAAGAACTTCGCATTTAGGACCTGGACCGCTGAGATCTCTCGAGAATGCTCTTGTGACGTGTGTCAATGTCCACTAATTACATAGATCAGAGGTCAAACACGCAGATTTTCTCTGGTTGTTGACCTTAGTGGAGAATTAAAGTCCTTTAAGACTTCTGCATGTAAATGACCTCTGTTGCGATTGGCCACTATAGCATTCAAGTTGCTGAATAATGAATTAGGTGAATATGTAAATATGGGTGGATCATATGTTAATGAGCTAATAGTTGTAATGTCATAAGCATGATGGTTTTTAAATAAGCCTTTTTTTTTAATCTGGACGAACTGGAAACAAACTGTTGAATGACAGAATATGCAAAATATTGTCTGAAGGAAATGAATGAATGAACATTTAGTTATCAGAATAAGTTCAGAGTGTTCTCATCTGTTATTTCAGGGTGTGTTGAGGACACACACACAAGGATATACACACTTACAAAACACATTAGGCTTAAACAAATAAGAACAATACCAGAGGCCTGTAAACCACACACACAACTGTGTTAAGTTTAGAAATGTCAGGTAATTTGTCTTTTAAGGATGAAAAAGCAGCCTCAGGGGAGACTGTTGTTTCCTCCTAGGAAATCAATGGAGAGGCTGTTTCATTTAGAATGCGAAAGAAAAAACAAAGCGTTTTAATATGAGGATTAGAGAGCGAGAGAAAGATACGGAGAACCAGGGAAACACACTTATATCACCTTGTGAAAGGTGAGCAGGCAGAGATTGATTAAGATGTTGTATTTGTCTTGAGAGTTAAATCTGATTTTGTGTTTTCTTTTGGTTCAATACTTAAGTATTATAACATCATCAACCCTATTTATAGAAAACACGTGCATCATAAATTATTCGAACAGCTCGCAATGAATTATGAATGTATAAAACCTGAACGATTTGAGAGGCATAGGCAGGTGTGAATTTGATTTATTCATTTTACAATGTAAATTTAATCACATCGTTTTATAAATATTCCTCCTGTCAATAATCTCAAGCAGTCCTCATTCGGGGATTATCACATAACTGTATTTTGACATTATTTTAGCTTTTTATTGTTTCAGTCCAAAACTCACACATGATGTGAAAGCTGCTCCAAAAGGTGGATAAAATTATCTACCTTCTTTGGTCAAACAACACCAAAAACTGTATCCCAGGGTGCACTGCAATAAACCTCAGTGGAAAAAAAGACTTCTAAGATGGCATTGAGTCATAAGAATTTATTCTTGTGATGATGAGCTGAATTTTCAGCATCATTACTCCAGTCTTCAGTGTCACATGATCCTTCAGAAATGCTGATTTGATGCTCAAGAAATACTTATTATCAGTGTTGAAAACAGTTGTGCTGACAAGGTCCTGAAAGCATTCTTTAGAAATGTTGGCCCATATCGATAGGATAGCATCTTGCAGTTGATGGAGATTTGTGGGATGCACATCCAGGGCACGAAGCTCCCGTTCCACCACATCCCAAAGATGCTCTATTGGGTTGAGATCTGGTGACTGTGGGGGCCATTTTAGTACAGTGAATTAACTGTCGTGTTCAAGAAACCAATTTGAAATGATTCAAGCTTTGTGACATGGTGCATTATCCTGCTGGAAGTAGCCATCAGAGGATGGGTACATGGTGGTCATAAAGCGATGGACATGGTCAGAAACAATGCTCAGGTAGGCTGTGGCATTTAAGCGATGCCCAATTGGCACTGAGGGGCCTAAAGTGTGCCAAGAAAAACCCCCCACACCATTACACCACCAGCACCAGCCTGCACAGTGGTAACAAGGCATGATGGATCCATGTTCTCATTCTGTTTACGCCAAATTATGACTTTACCATCTGAATGTCTCAACAGAAATCGAGACTCATCAGACCAGGCAACATTTTTCCAGTCTTCAACTGTCCAATTTTGGTGAGCTCGTGCAAATTGTAGCCTCTTTTTCCTATTTGTAGTGACCCGGTGGGGTCTTCTGCTGTTGTAGCCCATCCGCCTCAAGGTTGTGCGTGTTGTGGCTTCACAAATGCTTTGCTGCATACCTCGGTTGTAACGAGTGGTTATTTCAGTCAAAGTTGCTCTTCTATCAGCTTGAATCAGTCGGCCCATTCTCCTCTGACCTCTAGCATCAACAAGGCATTTTCTCCCACAGGACTGCCGCATACTGGATGTTTTTCCCTTTTCACACCATTCTTTGTAAACTCTAGAAATGGTTGTGCGTGAAAATCTCAGTAACTGAGCAGATTGTGAAATACTCAGACCGGCCCGTCTGGCACCAACAACCATGCCACGCTCAAAATTGCTTAAATCACCTTTCCTTCCCATTCTGACATTCAGTTTGGAGTTCAGGAGATTGTCTTGACCAGGACCACACCCCTAAATGCATTGAATTAACTGCCATGCGATTGGTTGATTAGATAATTGCATTAATGAGAAATTGAACAGGTGTTCCTAATAATCCTTTAGGTGAGTGTATATTATAATATACATAGATCCTATGAATTATGAATGTTTAAAGCTCAGTAATGGTCTTGCATCATCATGGTATACAAACAAACCGTTTACTGTGAATTCTCCTGTCTGAGTCATTGTTTCTGGTGTTTCTTTCTCTGGGTTTGACGTGCAGTTCTTCTGACGTGTTTAGCCTCAATATAGATGAGTGAATCATGTATCTCATAGCTACAGTGGGGACGAATTTGAATGGATGCTGGTTTTCAGTGCACTTAAATGCTGCTACAAAAGCACGGTGCATTAGTATACAGGATTTACACCATGTGGGGCTGTTTCTCTGTCACATGACAACTTTTTGAAACACTTGTCCTCCCTTTTTGTCAACAGTGTGAGCATCTTTCAGGCGTTGAGACGCCTCATCACCATGTGCTTAACACATCCAGCCCTCTACCGCTGCTGTATCAGAGGTTCATCTCTAAATCAGACTCTGAGGCGACAGAAAGGCTCCAGAAATAGTCGTTCAACCACTTTGCTCTCGCTCTCGTATGATGGACGCTGCCTGGGTAACAGTGCTGGAAAACAAGCAGATAAATCAGTCTGGGCTCCGCCCACAGCACCCATCCGTCAAAGTGACGGGCGGCTCCAGACGCCTCATCCCCTGATTTATGCGCCACGATAGGGCACGTGCACGTGGAGACATCATAGTCACATCTTCAACGCCTTAGTATGGCATGCTAATGATCAACCCACTCGCAGAGAAGCTGAAAATAGCCAGCGCTGGGTTTTTATAGCATTTTTCCAGTGACACTTTCCAGGCATAATTAGAGTCAGTGGAAACAAACTTCGACAATCAGGGAAAGCTTCATTAGCATGGCTGTTGAATCAGCAGAAGAGGGAATTCTGGGACAGGGGTAGCATTAAGGCCACCAGCTGGAAGTTGTAGAGCTGAAGTGAAAGATCTGGCTGTGAGGGCCATGTACACATGACTTTCCCCTGTGTGCGTGCTTGAGCCAGGCCGCTCTGCCATCTGTCAGCCTGGGCAGCTGACGCTGTAAGACCGGCCTCTTGAAAACCTCTTATCAACCTCCCATTGCCTTTCACTGCCGTTCTCTCGCTCTCTGTATGGTTGCACATGTTACAGGCATCTTCAAGTCCCCAGAAATCACTCTCCGTCCCTTTTTATTCATGAAAAAGCGTGATTAACTATTGATACAAGAACCGTTTGGCTTCTAAGGTTAGCATGGCTATTAGGATTATGTTTTAAACAGCCTTTTAAGGAGAATTGAGATTGACCTTTTTTGTATCCAATACTGTTTTTTTTTTTGTCTGATAACGCTCAACTGATATTTAATTATTGATATGACAATGATCAAATATATATAATAATGTGTGATGTGTTTTATAGTAACAATATAATAATAGTAATTAGTAGTAGTAGTACACATTTAAAATAGTTGCATATTTATTTTATAATATTATTTTAAAATCACTAAAGAGGTGGATTTCTTGTAGTAGCAGATGAGGTATGAGGGCATCAATTTTTTTTTTTGCATCAATGGCATTTTTGAGTGATTTTACGTTTAACCAACAAGCTACACCGAGGAACTTAATAATTTGTAGCATAAACACAAATTTTTAAGTTGACTACTCAAAAAACTACTAGAGTTTTAGCCCAATTCCTATTCTTATCTATTTCAGTTCAAATCAACAGCTATTATAGCACATGCTAACATCACTTGTTTAACATGTATATTTATTGAACAAGTAAGATATTACTTGTCTCTGACATTAGCGCACATATGCTTTTAGAGTCAATGTAGTGTTTACCTTCATGTATCTACTCTTCAGCACTATAGTAATCATAAAAACATTACAGAAATTCTTTTAAACGTCAAACATAACAGCATTAAACACTCTTTCCCTTCACTAAAAACAAATAAATTAACACTTTATTTCAACATTTATTCTCCTTATCCAGTCCTATGCAAAGCATGCTGGGAACTAGAACTGCCTTATTTCCGAAAGTTATCAAGACAATATCATTGTTACTACAACCTAATTTAAAAAAATAAAAAGCCAGTTAACACAGAAATGAGTTGATCTCCCTCTTCCTCGCTCTTGTATGAGTGGACACGCCCCCTACTGCTGATTGGCTACGGTCCGATCCACTTTCAACAGCGTTTCTCAGAAATCGCTTACTGCACCTTTAAATCAAGAGCCTATCTGAATAGACTGATCAGTGCATATCTGGTTTTCAGTTCAGCACACTTTGCAGAGCTCGACTCAGCTGCTGTGAGTAAATGATATTTAGTTAATCAGAGATTTAATGAGAGTAATTGGCCTCATTAGATAATACCTGTTACCTCAGCAGGAGTCTCTCTACTCAGACGGAGACGCTCAGTCGAGTCTTGTTTTATTTAGGAACAGATTGAGCTGTACTTTAAGAACGCTTCCACCGGCTACAGTTTGATTTGTTTAGTTCTAAATGAATTATTGAAATATTAATGAAAACTCTGCCGCAGGCATGCAAACCAGCTGGAAGAGGACGACGATACTGGGCTGACGGACCATGTGATCGTACGAGACTGTCGTTGATCACTGATATATCGCCCTGCATTGATTACATACCATAATTAAATCCACCTGTCTGCACCCAGGGGTCTATTATCTGCTCCATTCTCGCTCTCTCTCGTTGTTAATGGTTGGACGGCTGGATCGATCAGCGGTTCGGATATCAGCGACTGGTGGAGGGCGCGTAAGATCAGCTGTTCTTAATTTAGATAGTCTAGGAGCTGTGGGTTCACCCCTCCATCCTGGGTGGTACATCAACACCACCCATCAACAGGTCCTCAAAGACCGCATTTACATTACATGGTTCAAGTGACCCAATTCCAATTTTTTTTCCACCCATGTGGCACAGATCGGATATGACTCACGAACATGGAAGCAGGAAAAAAAGCACATTGATTCTGATATTCTCAGATCGGTTTCAGGCTTCACTCGTATGTGGAAATAAATCTGAGATGAATCCGGCAGACAGCCGTACACATCGATTTGTGGCGGAAGAGTGACCTCTGACCTGACGCATGACGTAATAACGAACGCGGAAGCGTAGATTTTTTAGTATTTTAGTCATCGAAGCTCTCTCTATTTTGTTGTAGATCGTTACACTGCCTGTCCGAAATAAGTTTCGTGAGGTACCTTCTGCGCAAACACTGCCTGCAAAGTCATTTCCTGAAAGGCCAGCGGGGCAACAAGTCAGAAGCTTCCGGACGCAGCCAATGTCTTGCACCTCCACCTCAGGAGATCTTGTTCCTGTTTTCGCAGGAAATGCTTTCGTCCTGCAAACCCATCAGACCACAGAATCGCATTTGTTCTTCAATAAATCATGGAGTTTCAGTCCGTAGGGCTTTTTGATTATTGCCGTCATGTCGTGAGTTAATGGCTCTGGGTTTTATTGACTGTAAATGACAGACTAATGCACTTCTATTAATAGTCGTCAGATGTATGTGTAGTTCGGATTTTGTCCGTTCCATCTCCAGTTGCTGCGTTGCACTCAGTCAGGAGTGGCTGTTCTGTGTGAGTGTGTGTGAGTTTTTAATTGAATTCAGCAGGTGAGATAATCGCTGTGTGCAGCCCGATCGATCAAATCAACACATCTGCACACACATGCAGACACACAACCAAGGGGATCTTTGCTTCACTAAATTACGGCCTCCTTGAACACAAAGGTTAAAGGGTTAGCTCACCCCAAAATGAATTTTCTGTCATTAATTACTCATCCTCATGTCGTTCCAAACTCGTGAGGAACACAAATGAAGATCTTTTTGATGAAATCTGATTGATTTCTGTCCCTCAGTGGACTGCGTCTGCAAAAACTATTTTGACGCTTCAAAAAGTTCATAAAGAGAACGGAAATCGATATGCATCGAGCGGTTTAGCCCAATTTTTTTAAAGAGACTCGATCGCTTCTTTTGATGAATAGATTTAATTGAGGCTTTTATTCACAAGTAAACATTGATCCGCGAACGTAAGCAGAAGCTCAACCGAACGTGAATGACGTGCAAGAACCTCCGGAAGCTCAGACAAAACCAGACAAAGTGTGAGTCTGCATGACCGATTTCAAATTACCTTTTTTTTTAAGCGAACCGTACTGTTTCAAACTAAACTGCCAGTGTGAAAGCTCCCTGAGAGACTCTTAACCTTAAAGTTGTAGGTTTGAGTCCCACACTTGATGCGTCTTTGAGTTCATGGTCTCGTTTTATGGCAGTCGCGGAAACAGATTTAACCAGCCCTAGATGTGTAGCAATAAATAAATAACCATAGTAAACATTAGACTGGCATTAGCAGATGCCTCAGAAGGCAAATACACGACAACATACTGCATGTGGCCTGTCAAACACACAGTCACAAACAAAACACAATGAGAAATTGTGCTTTGTGTCACTGATGACTATTGAATGTCAGGCCTTTTTATGAAGCGTAATCTTTTGTGCAGAACCCCGGCGTATTGATCTGTGCCTGTAGGTTATGTTCTTCCACGTTTTATTGCTGTTTTCTCCATGAGGATGTCAACCACTGCGTTTAGCTTCTTGAATATTTGATGGCAAAACAAATGTGCTGAGCTCTATAGCAAATTATTAGAATAATTTCTCCCTTTGAAATATTAATGCTGATGTCTAGCCACACATTTCATTGGAATCATCCATAAGGTTTATGAATGTTTTCAGTGTTGGCAATCTGTTATATGTTGTGCCGGGTGTTCGTTGAGAATGTTGTTTCAAACACTGTGTAGTATAAGTTTTGAATAGTCGGATCTAGTGGGCGGAGATTGGCAGCTTGGCTATTGATCCTAATTGGTCAAGTGTGATGAGTCTAAATGCTAATAATAATTCATTAATATTTTACTAATATATTGTGTGGTTTTTACAGGAGGATTCCTGGGGTGAAATTTAATTTGTATGGCAGGCAGTAATAGTTGAAATTAAAATAATTAATAGATTTAAAGGAATTATACTTTAACGTAATTTCATTCGCCGGGAGTTCGATTGACAGGTGATCTGACCAATCATAACGCCGAATCGCCCGTTTTGTCCGACAAACAAACCAGACAGGAGAGTTAGTAGATTAATATCGCTGGACTTGAACTTGAAAAATAGTAACGTCACCATGAACGTAAACATTAAATGTATTTATTTTTTGAATTTCTTTGTTTCATACCAAAAGTATCCTTCTCTGTCTTGTCTGTCGGCGTGTTGTCAGTGTCCTCTTTGCTCCGCGATTGTATTTTTCGCTGCGTGAGAACATGAAGAGTGGCGTGAGTCTAAGGGGGGCCGGTCTTTGCGAATTGCTAATTAAATCTCGAAGACGACAGAAACATTCAGCGTTTTGAATGCAACACAATGAAAGATTCCTCATATTCCTCCTGATTGATATCTAGTGATATCTATTGTTGTCATGAAGACCGCTACATATTAGGTACTGTGCTCTTGTTCTTTGTTGTTGTTGTTTTTTGTATACAAATTGTTTGATTTTTTTTGTATACATTTATTTTTAAAAAATTTCTATTTTTATTATTGAGTGTCAATAATAATAATAATAATAATAATAATTTTATTTATTAGTAATTTTTAATGTGCAATGGTTGGCCAGTACCTAGTTTTGGCTAAAATAATAACAATAATTTCTTGTTATTCTTATTTTTCTTATTATTATTATTATCATTATTATATTATAACAGTATAATAATAATAATATAGCTGTTGTTGTATTTATTTTTTACTGGTAACCTGAAGGTTGTAGGTTTGATTCCCAATACCGACAGGAAACGACGGAGATGCCATTGAGCAAGGCACCTAACCCCCAATCACTCACCGGACGCCACAGCAAAAATGGCTGCTTGAATGGGTTAAATGCAGAGGACAAATTCCAGCATGTGTTACTGTACTTGGTCATCACGTGGCACTCACACTTTCAACTTGTTTGCGTTGGTCGATTCTCTTTTGTACTATTTGCGATTATCTATCTATAATTTCAAAGAAATCATTTTTGAGATACCTTTTCAGTCGTGATGCGGAGTACAAGGCCTAGTGAGTCACCTAGATAGGCAGTTGACAGCGAAGATGCCCACTAGCTTGGTAACAGAGCGACTGTGTAAAGCAGAAGGTCTGTATCTCTCTGCTGTCAGAGAGATTTTGGCTGTGTTTCTTTCTCAGGGTCAAAGTTCTTCCCGCCTCAATGAGTAATACTAAAATCGGCTCCATATGATCTGCTCCCTCAGGACTGCTCACTCTGTCATGTGGTGTGAAATGGCTCTTGTTCAAGCTGTAAAAGGTCCACTGATGGCTCCACGGACGTCCATACTGTGATTGGCCAATCATTGAACCCCTTGCGTGTGACTGGCCGGTCGCTGGTGGCACGGCAGAATGTAGCGTGTCTTTTGATGAACACGGCCATCTGCTCTATGCACGCGATCCATGTGAGATGACAAGCGCACACACACCAGTGCAGTCATGTGAACAAACCTTCACAACGGAAAGACAAAGGGATTGTGCCGTGATTGATGTTTGTCTGTCTCAGCAGGGTCCTGAGGCTCTGGACTGGTGATCAGGGGCTAAATCTTCGGCTAAAGAGAACTGGAAGCTTTTAGGTTGAGAGATCGGACTGAGAGAAAGAGACAAGAGGAAAAGTGACCGATTTAAGGTCGTTTAGAGTGAGAGAACTAGAAGGACAGACATATTCTGTCTCCATCCTGGTCTCAGGTGTGTCTTTTCCACATCAACACAAACTCTGTCTGTACACCAGTTTAACATCAACATGAAATCAGCAGTCTTATTTTTCAGCCCCTGTTGTTTAGAGACACTTTTCAACATCCAATCAATTACAGATGGATAAAATCAAGTCTTGCGCTACATTTTGTTTGTTTAACCCACTTCACATTGTAGAAATGGGATTGTTTGTGAATGTAGTTTCTTGTTGACTTTAAGCTTGTTGCCCTAAATCATAAATATGAGCTATACTAGTCTTTATGTAGGAGCAGACCCACTTCAGGACTTTTTTTCTTAGTTTTTCTTTCTTATGTTGGGAAGTCTGTGGAATGGCTTTACTTAGAGCTGAGAGTACTACACTATTAATAACTCAAAGCATTTAAGTTGAAGGTATTTATTTTTTTTAATTAATTTAATTCAAATGCATTTATAATTGTATATTTTATTCTATCTGTCTGTCTGTCAAATATCCGTATGCAGGTAAAATTAGCATCATGTTCAGGCCATGCTAATTCAATGCAAATGTGTTTTGTTTTTGTTTGTGCCTTTTCCCCTTCTCGTCTTGCTTAATGAAGCTCTCAGAAATCTGCTTCAGAGACATGTACAGGTGTGCGCATAATGAACGCAACACTTCCAAGTATAAAACCATACCAAATTAAATCTAACATGATGAATAAATTAAGACTGAGATCATAATAAAGATGAATCTTATTTAGCTGTCATTACGTATGCGCTGCTCTCAGATAACAAGTTGACTGCTCTTTCTCTGTGTATTAATGCTGAACGGCATAACAGGCTCACCGGGGCAAGCAGGAAAAAACTTGGGAAAGGCACGTTAGCAACAGCCATCTTCGTGACCAATGATAGTGAAAAAATGCCTAATCCTCGTCTTGTCGTGAGTTATTAACAATGAAACGCTCGAGACAAGGGTAGCGAACTTTATCCATCTTGTTTACTATCACTTCCGCTCCCCCACACCTTACATCATTACACAACAGTTTAGACTTCCTTTTCAAAATAGTAGTCTCAATGTAATTCTACCGAACACAACGGATGGATGGATGGATGGATGGATGGATGGATGGATGGATGGATGGATGGATAGATAGATAGATAGATAGATAGATAGATAGATAGATAGATAGATAGATAGATAGATAGATAGATAGATAGATAGATGTGGTCAGATGATAGATAGATAGAGAGATAGATTGATCGATAGATCGATAGAGAGATAGATTGATCGATAGATTGATCGATCGATCGATAGATTGATCGATCGATCGATAGATAGATAGATAGATAGATAGGTCAGATGATAGATAGATAGATAGATAGATAGATAGATAGATAGATAGGTCAGATGATAGATAGATAGATAGATAGATAGATAGATAGATAGATAGATGTGGTCAGATGATAGATAGATAGAGAGATAGATTGATCGATAGATCGATAGAGAGATAGATTGATCGATAGATTGATTGATTGATCGATCGATCGATAGATTGATCGATCGATAGATAGATAGATAGATAGATAGATAGATAGGTCAGATGATAGATAGATAGATAGATAGATAGGTCAGATGATAGATAGATAGATAGATAGATAGATAGATAGATAGATAGATAGATAGATAGATAGATAGATAGATAGGTCAGATGATAGATAGATAGATAGATAGATAGATAGATAGATAGATAGATAGATAGATAGATAGATAGATAGATAGATAGATAGATAGATAGGTCAGATGATAGATAGATAGATCGATAGATCGATAGATCGATAGATTGATCGATAGATTGATCGATAGATCGATAGATCGATAGATAGATAGATAGATAGATAGATAGATAGATAGATAGATAGATAGATAGATAGATAGATAGAAATGAGAAAACAGCAAACATATATTTTTTTATAGAAAGCATAAGAAAAGCATCTGATCAAAGTGTATAGTTTAAAAGTACTGTGAATACATGTGAATTGAGATTCAGCTGGTGGCTTGTCTGAGTTCATCGTCCGCTGTGCTAAAGGTTAGTGCTAGAGCTCTTAATGCAGACTGATCTGTCCTTACTGAGGAATCATTATCTCTGTCAGCTCTGGCTGCAGGATCGTCTGTTTGCTTGCTGTGATTAATGCATCTTTTTGGGTCTGAAGCCTCAGGTACAGGCCAGTCTGATGAATATCACAGCTATCAAATGTGTTTGTGTGCTTTTCAGCCAAGAATTATATTTATTTGCTCTGGCAGGCCTCATCCACGTCATATGAAGATGGGTTGTCCATGGAACTTTTTTTTAATCAACATCGAGATTTTAAAGTCATATTTTAAGTGAATGTATACGGAAAAGTGTAAATTGGCTGTCCTGTTATTGTAAGCATTTTCTTTTCTCTTCAAATAGATTTTTAATGGAATATGTGTATGGATGTATGTTATTGTATATTATTGTACAGAGCAAATACACTACTGGTCAACATTTTTTGAACGGTAATATTTTTAAAATATTTTTAAAGGAAGTCTCTGCTTACCAAGTCTTCATTTATTTGATCAAAAATACAGGAAAAACAGTAATATTGTGAATATTTTACAATTTAAAATAGCTGTTTTCTTTTCAAATACATTCCTGTGATCAAAGCTCAATTTTCTGCATCATTACTCCAGTCTTCAGTGTCACATGATCCTTCAGAAATCATTCTAATATGCCGATTTGCTGCTCAAGAATTTTTTGATGAATAGAAATTTCAAAAGAACAGCAAGTTCTTGTAACATTATGGCTATCGTTTTTCTTTTTCTTTTTTTGGAAAGAAATTAAAGAAATGAATACATTTATTCAGCAAGGATGCACTAAATTGATCAAAAGTGACAGTATAGACATTTTATATTGTTGCAAAAGCTAATTTAAAAAAGCTTGCTTATTCATTAATTATTTGCCAGTGGGGTAAGAAAAATAAGGCAGCGGCTATTTATTTAAGTGTAAATACTATATTTTTCTTAGCGATAGGCGCTATTTACACAGTGAAAATGTGTAATTTTCACTGTGTATATATATTCTATAATATAGATATATTCTATTTACCATGTAAAAGTATCAGTTCTTCACAAAAAGTGTAAATAGTAATTAGATGCTATTTATACTTTATATTGGCAGATACTATTTGCACCTCTGTTGTTGTACATTAACAGGATGCAATAATAACATTGTAAATTATTATATTTCTTAAAATTATAAATACTTTTATCATTATTAAATGCTCGTTAAGCACATTTTTTTCTTGTCTTATTGAAAATAAATGCCTTTCTGATGCGATATGTGATGGGAAAAGGGAGAAGATGGCAAAAGGCGAACTCGAACCCGGGTCAGTTACGTCTCTAAATCACATGTGCTATTAGTGTAAATAGACACTCCGAATAATCTTGTTTTCTGTTTGCATGACCCCACTGTCAGATAATTTTGCTTAAGTAAAATGCGTGGTTACAAAAATCCGACGGTGTGCATACTTTTCTGATGACGAAATTTGCGTCACGTACACTGACTCTCGCTTACACTGGGGTAAACTTGGTTAGCCGTTTTTCAATCTTATCTTTTCTACTTGAGTAATCATATACTTTTAGGGTAAAGGCTGTTAAATCTCTTAAATGTGTTTCATTCTTTATTTCTTAAAAACATGTTTCTTAAAATAATTGCATGCTAATGATTAATACTTTTGTTTACTGGTTATGTTGACCCATCTTTGAGTATTTTGAGGGCTACAGAAATTCAGCGACATTTAGAGATGTCAATAAATCCTTTTGGATGCATGAAAAAGTCTTCATTTGTGAGCTATACCAGTAAAGTTAGATAGAATCTTGTTGATGTCTGTTTGCTATACCAGTAGTAGCTATGCAATCAATCTACACAACCAGTAAAAGAAAAAAAAGAGAGAGAGAGATCTGTGACAATTTTCCATCAAGTTCTCCACTGAGTCGTCTTCATTGTGAAATCATGTCTTTTGTGTTTTTGGCGATTTCTTGCTGTGACTTCCAGACATTTCCATTTGCTTTTGTTTGGTCAGACGTCTGGTTTCATTGAATCCGATTCTTTGACAAAGACGACGAGGGAATGCAAGCTTTATGAAGTTGTGAAATATAATGCAAACACGTCATTTGAATTCCAAATATTTAAAGACTTTTCTTTTTGAGAGTTTTTCTCAAGTTCTTCAAACAATGAGATGCGCATGTTTAATGCAAAATGTAAGTATTCGTGTTTCCGTCTCTCGCCGTGGGAACGATATCGTGACATCTTAAAAAATCGGTGGAACACTTGTTGCCGTGGAGACCGGCCCGTTTAGCCATTGGCCGGCGCGTGTCTGAGTGAGAGATAACATTGAGGCGCGGAGTGCGCGTGAAGCAGTTGACATCTGTCTGCCTGATAGCACTCGACATCCTGACATCAAACAGCTTGGTCTCCAGTGTGCGTGTCTGTTTGTGTGTTAATAAAGAGGACACGACTTTTGCTTCAGGCGTGAGTTGTAAAGAAAACAAAAGAGTGCATGCCAAACATTGTGCTTTAAACAACCGAATCATATTGTTTTGTATTTAGTTGTTTTTATGTATACGTGCATGTATTATGCATGTATTAAATGCTCAATTATTGCAGTGTGAATGTTGTAAATCTTAGTATGGACGTTGAAATGAATATGCATTGCTTATTTTTAATGTTTAGTGTCTCAGTTAAGGCTCAGTTGACAGGTTAAGGATTTGAAGGTGTCCAAACTTTTTCTGGATTTTTTTGTGCAACAATTGTGATTTACTCTATTTTGTTATTTACATCTATATTGGTATTTATGCATTTGGTAGACGCTTTAATCCAAAGTGACTTACACTGGAGTCAAGGTATAGCTTTTCAATTGGTTCATGCCATTCTCTCCTGTTTGAGCTAAAGGAATGTCTTTGAGTTATGCGTTCGGTCATAGTTTTGCGTTTTCAACTGGTACAACTGAAAAGTTTGGTTTTGAAATGATGTGAGCTGCCTATCCAAACAAAAACTCATTTTAAGAGGCACATTTAAAGGATTAGTTCACTTAAGAATTCAAATTTACTGATAATTTACTCACACCTGAGATGTTCATGCCTTTCTTTCTTCGGTCGAAAAATGTTTATTAGGAAAACATTCCAGGATTTTTCTCCATATAATGGACTTCAACAGCTACCAACGGTTTGAAGGTCCAAACTGCAGTTTCAGTGCAGCTTCAAGCAATCCCAGACGAGGAATAAGGGTCTTATCTAACGAAACGATTGGTCATTTTCTAAAAAAATAAATAAATAAAATGTTTTTTAACCACAAACGCTCGTCTTGCACTGCGCCACACATCACGCAATCATGTTGGAAAGATAACGCATTTCAGCATTTCTTATTATCAATGTTGAAAACCATTTGTGAATATCAAGTGTTGATTTATTTAAAAAATACTTTCTGACTCCATACTACTGAACATTAGACTGATAATAATGAGGAGTCTCCTGTTTTGTTGCTCATCATTCAATGATGAGATGCCATTTCAGACAGGATGTGTCCTCAGAAGGCAGCTGTCTATGTAGGAAGTAGACATCAAGGCAGCTCATATAACAGAGCAAATGTTTTCTAATGGGAGAGTCCATAATACCTGTCATTCTCTTGTCTCAGCGATTGATTGCACTGTGTTTCGGTTCTATTGTTATTTTCCTGAGATGATTTGGATGGCCTGCGGGAGGGGAGGGGAGCGGGGATGAGCGTTTATGTTCAGTCTATGAAAGCAGCCACAGAGAGTGAAAATTCAAAGGCTAGTCTGCATTGATCAGTATATTTATGGAGGAACCGTTTCTTTAATCCCCAATCAGATTGTATTACAAAATCCCAAGGTTTCATTGGTTCAATCAGTGTTGTAATGCAGCATAACTTTTTCCTCTGATGTCTAATTGTGTAATGATGATAATGATGATTACGTCCACTGCCTGCAGCCGTTACTGCTTTGATTCCAGTAGAAATATTTCAGCTTGAACTTTCCAGGGTTTTAATTGTTGTCTCTGCCTTCATTCACTACATTAATGTGTTCATTTGTTCAGTTCAGCTGTAATCTCATCTTTATTCCTCTCATTCGAGTCTAGTTTATTGTCCCGCTGTGAGACTCAGGCAATCAGACCCTGGAAAAGATAAAGAATTTTTTTGTTGTTGTTCTCGCTGTCGAACGCCACTCAGACCTGTTCATTTATTTGTGTGTTTTCATGTCGTTCTTTCAGCCTGTGTCGGCGTTCATTAACAGGATAGATGCCTGATAGCCAAACTCGAATGAATTTGTTCTGTCGACTGATATTTTTATACACTGGATAAGACTTTTCAATAAGATGTGATAAGAGGTTTCATTGGAAATGATGGAGGCCACAGTTGGAAACTCTCTAATGTAGCAGGATTCAGGTCCTTCGGGACATCAAACAAACCCTCATCATGTGTGTCTGACCTTCTAGATTAAATTTTCCTTCTCATCAGGGTTGTGCATTATTCAGAATTGCAACGAGAATGCATTTTATATCCATTTCAATACCTGAAGAGTTGTAAATGTTATTTAAACCTAAGCGGAGATGTATATGTGATGTACAGATGTCTGTTACCTGTCTCATCCTATGATTTTCCTGTATGTGTTATTGAAATTATTGATTCTGTTTTCTCTGATCACAAGTCAGCCAGTCCTCCAGATATTATTCCTACTCACAGTTTCCGGTTATTCGTCCAAGTATCCTGTCTATAATAAATTGTTGCCTGGTGCAGCCTCTTATTTAAAAATCCTATTTTTTTATATCATATCATATAGAATTAATCGCATTAAATAATCCTAAAAATTTGGATCCTATAGATTTGTCTAATTGTAGAGCGATTTCCAAACTGTCCTTCTATTCAAAAGTTCTGGAGAACAATTTTTTTTACCCAATTACAAACTTTTTCTAGAGAAATTCAGTGCTTGTTTTTCATTTTTAGAGCAGAACATAGTACAGATTCAGCACTTTTAAAAGTCTACAGTGATATTTTATTAAGCATTGATTCCGGATGTAGATCTTAGTGCAGCATTTTACCGTAGAATTTTAGTATCTTGGTTTTCTTCTCTGTTGGACTTCGAGGAGGTCCTTCAGTGGTTCAAGTCCTATTTGTCAAACAGAAGTTTTTGCAGTCATTCTTGGCAAAATGTATCGACTTCAGCTCCATTTTCCTGTGGGGTACCTCAAGGGTTTGTTCTTGCTCCTCTTTTGTTTCCCTTATATATGCATCCTTTGGGATCTATTTTTAAGAAACATTGTGTTTCTTTTCATTGTTTTGCAGAAGACACTGCTACAGAATAACAAGAGTGCTTTAACTCTTTAAATGTTAAGCTGAATGTCCTCATTTTTTTTTAAACTTAACGAAAATAAAACGGAGATCATATATATATGTGTATATATATATATATATATATATATATTCCTACAGTTATATTCAATGCTCTATTCTCTCTTATTCAAGAATTATTTTTGTGTGATTCAGTAAAAGAATCAGATTCACTTGTCATGAATTGGACTACACTGGTTGCACCGTACAGTATGTGCTTTTTTTGTGAGCAGCTGACAAGAACAACTCAATAGAAAGTTGTCTTCTCATGACATTGTGTTGAATGTCTTTTATCCTCATCCCATTTAATTCAGTCTGCAAATGTTTTCTTCTACCATGGTGCTGGCGATTCAGCACATAATATTCTCTGATGTCACTGAAAAGCAATGGAGAAAACATTGTCCTAATTTACCCCAAAATCTTTAAAACAGAGCCAAATAACATGAAGCAGCATACAAGATAAACACAAATGTTAAACAGATCACCTGAGACGTTTGCTGTTCTGGCTTGTTTTTTTGTTGTTTTGGTCTAGTAAATTATTTCTTACTTCTGTTGTGAGACAGTTTTCGAATTTCTTTGAGTTGCTGTTCAGTTAATTATTTCCCCCTGTCATTCCAGTGCAGCTTCCTGCATGTTACAGCCAATTCACATTCACACTCATGAATTGACAGGGAGCCAAATCACATGCGAGTGTCTGTTGATACACAGAAAGCTACTATAGCTAAAACCATTAGGCTGATGTTCATTTCTACTCGGGCATTCTGTCTGTCGCGTTCCCGTTCCCGCTCCCGCTCCCCGTCTTTCACTCTTATGAGCTGTTTGTGGGGAAGGTATTGATTTTTATTTTTCTTTCAGTCTAATATGCTTTGCTGTGCTGGTAAAGGACCTGAATGCATATATTGTTTCAGTTCTTAACTATATTTAAATTGATTGAATGAAATGAGCTGAACATGATGGCCTGATCACAGGGTTATGCTCCATTTGAAATACAAATCTGTCTGTCTGTCTATCTATCTCATCTATATTGAATACATATTTATACATTTTCCTGTTTTATTGTAATTTTTGTTTTTTTATTTGTTTAAACACATTCTTTATTTATATATTTAAATTATTTATACACACACACACACACACACATAAATATATATATATATATACACATATATAAACTAATCTCAGGCTGCTACAGTAAAGACTTAAAAGAAAAAAAAAAACTTGTTGCTGAGAGTTTTTTGGCAGGTTGTTGGTTACTTCAGTTTTGATGGGCGAACTTAATTGGACATGGTCTCGTTTATTAAATAACACTGTATTGATTGTGATTTTCAGTGTTTCGGAATGTTCCCTATTTTTGATATCTACTTTTCGTCACTGTCACTTTGAGCAGAACAATTCGAGAGTCATCTAATCAAACAAAGACAGCTATATCAAGCCGAGCAATGATCGTAATACCCGGTGACATCAAGGGCGGCTCTGTCAGAAAGGTTTTTGACTGCTCGGTGACATCCGCACACCTCAGCACTGGTCCCGCGTGACCTCACAGTGCATGAGCCCCTCCACGGGCACTGCTACAGCAGGTTCATCCATGCGGGATCTGATCCAGGATGACGCCTCTACACCATGGTCTGAGATGGATGGACGGGCCTGCTAGAGGATAATGGGAAGGGATTTGTGGATGGGACGGGAAAGCCACCCACTGCCTCGAGCGATGTCCCTGTTGCAGTGCCACTCTAATTGGCACAGTGGAATAAGAGAAAGTGGCTGATGCTGAATTTTTTGAATATGGGGGAAGACTCTTCACAGGTTGGCAGGTGAGCCGTAGTGTTCTCCAGTGTGTCAAACTAAAGCAAAAACCAAGTTTGAACTATTTAAGTTAGATGTTCTGTTCAAAAGCAGTAAAGTAGTGAAATATCCTTTCTTATTATTATACACTGATCAGGCATAATATTATGACCACTGACAGGTGAAGTGAAAAACACTGATTATCTCTTCAGTAGCTGGGATATATTAGGCAACAAGTGAACATTTTGTCCTCAAAGTTTAAAATGGGCAAGCGTAAGGATTTGAGCGAGTTTCACAAAGGACAAATAGTGATGACTAGACAACACGGTCAGAGCATCTGCAAAACTGCTCTTGTGGGGTGTTCCCGGTCTGCATTGGTCAGTATCTATTAGAAGTGGCCCGAGGAAGGAACAGTGGTGAACCGGTGGATCAAGGGTGGCCGCGGCTCATTGATGCACATGGAGAGCGAAGACAAGTGGAAGCAGACAACTCCGATCCATGGAGGCTCCACCTCGCAACTTACAGGACTTGAAGGATCTGCTGCTAACATCTTGGAGCCAGATACCACAACACACCATCAGGGGTCTAGAGGAGTCCATGCCTTGATGGGTCAGGGCTGTTTTGGCAACAAATATTAACACAATATTAGGAAGGTGGTCATAATGTTATGCCTGATCGGTGTATATTGACATTCTAAAGTACAGTATGCATCTGGTTTCCACTGTTTTATAATAAGAAACTTTCAAATCAGCATATTAGAATGATTTCTGAAGGATCATGTGACACTGAAGACTGGAGTAATGATGCTGGAAATTCAGCTTTGACATCACAGGAATAAATTACATTTTAAAACCCACAAGTATAGTAATACTTATAAATCATACAGAATGATCTTTTTTGAAAATCTAAAATAGCAGAACATTTTCTGTGATGGGTAGGTTTAGGGGTAGGGGTAGTGTAGGGGGACGGAATATACAGTTTGTACAGTATAAAAACCATTATGCCTATGGAATGTCCCCATAAAACATGAAAACACAACATATGTGTGTGTGTGTGTGTTTACACACAGACCAAATATGAAAATTTATCATTATTCACCTTCATGGCATTTCCAAATCTGCTCGACTTTTTGAAGAATGTTTAAAGAATATCCTGCCTTTACTTTTCAGTATAATGAATGAGAGTGGGGCGCCGGAAGAGGCCGAGCTCACTGCAAGCCAAGAGTTTCAGTCTACTGTATAATGTTGATCTGTTTATCACATAAAGCCATCATATGGCTCACATGTCACATATAGACTATACTTCTATACTTTAATGGTACTTTGACAGCCTTTTCGAAGCTTGAAAGCTCCCGGTCTGATGCATTCAAATTGTATGGAAAAGGCAGATTTCTTCTTTTGTGTTCCACAGAAGAAAGCCATGAGAGATTGGGAAGACACAAGAGTGAGTAAATGATGACAGAATGTTCGCTTTTAGGTGAATTCTTGACTTTTTGAGTGAAGACTTGAAGGCAGTCTTATACTTCTTACATCCCTGTCTGTCTTCCTCATCCACAGGCATACCATTTCATTGTATTGCTGTGAATGATCTCGTGTGCACATGAAGAAATATTTGCATAGCTTTGACGGTTCTTTAAAGAATCTAATCAAACCAAAACCACAATATCTGCACCAACAGGGCCCTCACATGCCCTTTACAGAGGGTCCAATTACTGCCACAAGTATTTTTCATTCGCTATAGTCTCACACTCCTTCTATAGTGATGCCTCAGTATGCCAAATCTTCCAATTAACAATGTACCGCCATGCAAAAAATTCCCTTCTTACACCGATAATGGTGACATTACGCAGAGCGAGTTCTCAAAGCCGCGCAGACATAATCACGAGGCCTGTCGTTATCATAAAACTACAATTCACTAAACAACCCCTCGTTGTCTAACCCCTCATGTAAAGCTTTGCTAATTACAAATGGACATGGAGGGAATGTCCGTGCTAAAGCATGATAAGATAAGTCATGTCCTGTCAGTGTTCATGCCAAACACACTTCTCTTCTGTAGATTAATATGTTGTTAAATCATGCATTGTAGTGCGCTTGCGTCACACAGGCTCTGCGAGATTAATCAACATGTGAGGATATTAAAGGGATATTTCACCCAAAAATGAAAATGTTGTCATCATTTACTCGCCCTCATGTTGTTCCAAACCTGTATGAGTTTCTTTCTCCTGTCGAACACAAATGCACGACTTCGATGGTAGTATTTTTTTCCTACAATGGATGCCGTCAACTGTTTACTCATCAACATTCTTTGAAATATCTTCTTTTGTGTTCAACAGGAGAAAGAAACTCATACAGGTTTGGAACAACATGAGGGCGAGTAAATGACAAAATTCATTTTTGGGTGAACTATCATTCAAAATCATATTATGATATTAAGAACATTCACATTAGGGTTACTATAGCTAACTAAAACCGAAAAAAGCTTTTTTATACTAGTGATCAACTAAATATAATAAAAAGACGGTTGGAATTGAACGTTAAACAGGCTCACAGAACAGATCACGGATGACGTGAACAGACTAGCTGTCCTCTTAGATGCTGCCACCTGTTTATTTTCAGTCTGATCTTTCGGTTTAGAGACACAGAGGGAAAGCGGACATCTGTATGGCCCCATAATCTCTCTGCTGTTGTTGTTTTGGCTAATTAAAACCCCTTTACAGAAGCAGAGCAATTAGCAGTAATGAGAGACAAACTGTGTGTGTGTGTATGCGCGTGTGTGCGCGTGTGCGTGTGTGTGTGCGTGCGTGTGTGTGTGTGTGTGTGTGTGCATGTGTGTGTGTGCATGTGTGTGTGTGTGTGTGCGTGAGTGTGTGTGTGTGCGTGTGTGTGCGTGTGTGTGCGTGTGTGTGTGCGTGCGCGTGAGTGTGTGTGTGTGTGTGTGTGTGCGTGAGTGTGTGTGTGTGTGTTCATGGTTGGCACAGTACACTCTGTTCACTAGTCTTATGCCTGTAGCAAAAGACACTTCACCTGCTGGATTCACTCACTAAAGGAACATGTTTCATTTTGATGGTTTTGTGTAGGGATGCATGATATATTGTTATATATATCAGTTATCAGCTGATATTAAGAGTTTTTTTGTTTGTTTATTTCAATTATTTTAGTCCTGTCAATGAATTAATTTGTTGTTTTTAATATATTTTATTTTATATTATATTTTTTTAAATAATTTCACAGTTTAATGTCTCCAAATGAATGTAGAAAGAAAGTATATTTTAAAAATTTTATGAATGAAGGCCAGTCACTTATACTAATACTGGTACTGATTTCTCTATGAAAAAAACAAAAACAAAAAAAACTAATTATAGACATTCAACATTACAGTATAACTAAAAGCTGCCAATTTCAACATTTCGTAGGCTTTAAAAAAATAACTTTTAAGTGAACTTAGTTAATTGCGTTGAATATTTTTAACTTTTTGAATTTATCTTATCAGTATTGGATGATATATGAAGAGATATAAGATATATAATTGCTATTTCTCCAATTTTTACATTTAGATTAACCTTGCTGTCAAAAATGTGTTAATCTGATATTAGTTTTTTAAATGTTTTCTTTAACGAATCTCAAAATGAATATCCTTTTTCCTGACTGTACATTATAATGTTGGGATGCTTAAATTCTTGTGTAGCATTTAAAAATGATTAACTTTTTATTTATTTATTTATTTATTTATTTAAAGAAATTATTTTCAGAACGTTAATGTTATTTTCAGCTTATAGTTATCGTTAGTTTTATATTAATTGTTTGAATGTTTTGCTGCATTACAGCAAAATAAGATTTCAAACAATTAACAATATTAAACTTGTGTTTGTGTGGTTTGTGTGATGAGGATAATCTGGAAGTATGTGCTTGAGGAAGTTCAGCTCTCTTTGTTCCAGTTTGCGTGATTTTTTTTCGAGGACAGGTAGTTTTGTGTTCCAGTTGAGGCGGCGCGTGAAGACAATGATTAATTTCCTCTCTTCCCCTCCTGCTCTAGATGATGAGAGCGGTTCGCGGGGTGTCACGGGGCCGCAGAGACGTGCGCTCCGGCTTCATAGTCCCGTTGCAAGCACAGTTCATTTCATTTGGCACAACTAACGGTGCGCTAAATGAGGGTTACGGCTGACTAGTCATGTGTCAGTTAATCTCGGTTGGAATGAAGTCAGCATATTCACACATATTTAGCCAAAAACTGACCCTGTTTACTTTGTTTCTGAACATAATCTTCTCCAAATAAGTCCTGATGAATAAAATAAAGTTATGAGGTTTCAATCAGAAATGCATTACGGAAATAAAATGTTGACTTTAATATCATAGTTGAATCCTTCTCCATTATATTGTTTATAATGGCTCTTTTTAGGGGCACAATCTATTCGTTAGTTAAATTACACAGATCTCTTTGTGTTGTTTTGGTCAACAGATCTGTGTGTTTATCTGGGTTACAGTAAACAGGACTGTTTGTCTATTCTTTGCTGATGTTTACAGCAGTTTTATTTTGAGCTCCGTCTGCCATCGCAATGCCCCGTTTCTTTCATTTTCCCTTTCCCGTTCTCTTTCTCTAAATAAATAAATGTCCCTGGAGAAGCCCTTGTCTGGACCGCTTAAAGAGCAGTGTGATTCTGCGACTTTGACCTAAAAGCATCCCATAATTCCCGGTCCCCTGCTCATTCTTGCCGCGTGCAGTGAATAATGAACGCAGGCAGACTAAATTTGGAGCCTCTGTTCTCTTTTTAGCAGCAAGAGCTATTTCTGGAGCACTCGCTGTCACGTGTCGCGTACGAGACCTGAATTATTCAAGATGGGAGGGGTTCGGGAGGCAATGTGAGGTGAGGAAAATGCTTGTTTCTGCATCAGTCCAGATCTTTCCCGTGTTAATGCAGAAATTGCGGTCTAGTCCTTTTGATTTTAATTATGCATTTTCTCTCTTCGCTCTTCTGATGTCTCTCCTCGCCTCTCGCAGATGTCCGCGCGCCGAGCAAATCTGTTAATCTCCATCAAAAGGCATAATTTGTAATAATTAGTACCATTACTGAGCAGCTGTTGAGACTATCATCAGTCCAATCGATTCATCTAAAGGTCACGTCTGCTGATTTGGCTTTGTTTATGAAAGGCTCAATAAAAACAGTGCACAGATTAATGAAACTGTGATAAAGCAGAGCTGACGTGATGTGAACCCATCAATCTTAAACGGACGGATGGATGGATGGATGGATGGATGGATGGATGGACGGACAGACGAACGAACGGACAGGTGGATGGACGATGGATGGATGGATGAATGAATGGACAGGTGGATGGATGGATGGATGGATGGATGGATGGACAGACGAGCGGACAGATGGATGGATGGACGGACAGGTGGATGGATGGATGGATGGATAGATGGATGAATGGACGGACGAACGGACGGATGGATGGATGGATGGATGGATGGATGAATGGATGGATGGATGGATGGATGGACAGACGGACGAATGGATGGACGGATGGACGGATGGACGGATGGATGGATGGATGGATGGACAGGTATTGTTGATGAATACACAGATAAACTGAAAGATGGATGGATAGATGTTTGGACTGATGAATAGATAGATGGATAAATATATGAATAGATGGATAGACAGGTAGATGGATGGATAGATGGACAGATGGATTAATAGTTAAACTTATAGATGGATGGATGGATGGATGGATGGATGGATGGATGGATGGATGGATGGATGGATCGACAGATACTGCTGATGAATACACAGATAAACTGAGAGATGGATGGATGGACAGAGATGAACAGATGGATAGAATGATGGATTGATAGTTAAACTTATAAATATATGGATAGAGGGGTAGATAGATTTATGGATCGATAGATGATGGATGAATAGAGGATGGATGGATAGATAGTTTATATAGTTTATACAGATATATCATGTATAGATGAATATACAGATAAACGGAAAGATGGATGGATGGATGGTTGGACTGATGGATTGATAGTTAAACTTGTAAATAGATGGATAGAAGGGTAGACAGATACAGATGTTGGATGGATGGACGGATAGATAGTTTATAGTTGGTTTAATGATGTAGGAACTGTAGGTTGATAAATATACTTTTTCATGGAAACTTCACTTCACATTGCATCATCTAGCACATGTCTCCATGGCGATAGCCGCCTCCATCATATGACAGGGTGTGTTATGATGAGGGCAACCATTAGCCGCAGACCTGTGCTCTGCGTAATGGAAGGTTTTCACTGACTGCAGGCAACGCTGCACTGTACAAGCGATGATTTCTCAGAGGAGAGAAGTGTTTGGGAAGAAAATGAGGTGGGCAGAGGCTCCTAGGGCTGCTTAAATAAAGATAAGGCTCTATTTTGGGAACTTTAAAGTAAAATATCATTTACCATTTTTTTTTTCTGGTGAAAGTCTGCAGGACAAATTGTATCCTTAGAAATTTAAAGGCTCTATCACACCTTCAGAAAAATGAGTCATTGACTGCTCTGGGTCATCCAAATGTAAATAATTTGGAGTGTAGTTAGTTAACATAACATTTTGTCCATTTCTGTAGGAAAAGAAATGGAAATCACTCTATTTTTGGTTGAATCGGGTGTTATGCAAGGTCATTTCCTCAGTAAATGAATTTCTGGGGGTTGGACAGGAGCTCTCCCGCTCCGAGACTCAAGGTTAAGTGACTCTCCTCATAGACTCACCTCTGGGGAACTGAACTCACGGCACTGTGTAGTCAAATCTATTTCCTGAGGTCTGCGCTGCTGAGGATTCAAATCAACGTCCGCTCCTTCCCAGTGATATAAACACACTTAGTCAATTTTTTGCTTTTTTCCAATTTATATTTTTCCAACAAAATATAATTAGTTTGGGCTGATTTATAGTCTTGTTGTATGAACTTAAATTCATCAAGTTGTTGTGGTCACTATTATGCTGAAGCTGTTTAATTAGACTGAACTACTAGTTAAACAGTCCTTAATTTCAACTTTTACTTTCCTGATCTATCCCTATGCAAAGCATTCTGGGAACTAGAAATCCACTGCCCAGTTACAGTCAACAGAAATGATTCATGTGGTTTGTTAACATTTTATAAATATAATTTAATTTAACATAATTAAATTGAGTGCAAATAACAATTAAGAAAAAAAAACTAAAGATATTGCTTATTTTATTTTAAATAAACAGCTAGAAACTTTTTTTTGACTGAAGTGACAAGCTGTTTTTATGCTCAATTGTTTACAATTGATGTACAATGTGAAAGGAGACCTGCAACAGGTGAGATTCATACTCAAGATTGGATCAAGTGATAATCCTAAATGAAATTTCAATTTAATACAGTATATTATAGAAATGGTCTCTGTATGACAGGTTTTGGCAAGGTCAACCTTAAGGAGAAACTCATTTCATAGGCAGAGCAATTTGGATAAAAGATTAGACATAGTTTTTCTTTTTAAAAAAAAAAAAAAAAGGAGTGCACTGATGAATTATTCATAAATGTCCCTGCCTCAAGAATGTGCATTAGTAAACAAGTTATATGAAGTAAACAAGCCGTGTTATGCCCTTTTACAAGGTCTTGATTTTGTTCTTGGGCTCTACTAGAATGTTTTCATGCTTGAATGTTCAAAAACACCTTTCTGAACATTATTTGGCATTGTTGCAGCACCTCTCTTCCCAGTCTGTCAGTAACGCTCTGTTTAGTTCCTGTCTCTATGAAGCCTCTCCTTCCGAAAAGCACAATGTGCTCTGATTGGTTGGCTGGACCAGTGTGTTGTGATTGGTGAACCACTTCGAGCGTGAATGGGAAATGTCACGCCCTTACCATAACCCGAGTTTCAACACACTACAAATGCAACTCAACAAGGCCCCGCCCCTTTACTTTGCATATGCCGTGGGCGGAAATATGAGGAATATTGTGACGTGTTCGTTCCCAGAAGAAAACTACTATCGACTACAAAGCGTTTCAGGGAGTTCAGAAACGGTGCTTAATGATATAGAGCAGTAATTCTTAAAGTGTGGTCCGCCATCGCCCCCTAGTGGCCCGCGAAAAGATGACCTAAACTAGGCAAGCTCTTAACCCGCACCGGATCACGGGCGGGGGGTTGATATCAGTGTGTTTTAATAACGAAAAAATGGATCATATCATTGCATTTGTGTTTGAATAATTAGTTTTTGACTTGAAACAGTTCCATATTAAACTTAAATTTAGTTTATCCTTCCTATTGTGTTGTTTTTGGGGGGGGGCGTGTTAGGTGGTCCTCAGAAAAAAATTGGAAGATAAAGTGGTCCTTGGGCTGAAAAAGTTTGAGAAACACTGATATAGAGAATAACTCTCTTCGGAGTGCTTTGTAACTTTGCAGACCAAAAGATGCGCTGAAGGAAGTTGAACAAGTAAAAAAAAAAAAGCAAAATTGATCCTCTTTAAATATTATGTAGGAATGAGATCAGGCTAGCAGTGGATGAATCGGCATGAACGCGATTCATGAATAACTTGTTTGTAGCAGTTTAAAGGATGCATTAAAGAAATCCTACATGCATCCGAACCGTCGTAGTGACCATTTAACTGAAGATCTAGCAAATCAAACAAGCATTGATTCCTCCCATCAGTATTCTGTCTTTCTACCTCCTCCTTTCCTTCTAAAGCGAGTATTTAAAGTGCAGGCGTTCACCTTCGAGTCTGTGAAGCGGCATCAAACGTGCTCCTCGACCTCTCGGCTTTGATGTGTCGTTTTTATGTTCTTAATCACCGCAGACGTTGTCATCAGTATTTTGTCCCTCTCTCCGCAACTTCCTGCCTCTGATCAATTAGAGAGAGAGACCTTTAATGTTGTGATGTAATTCACTTAATCAAAACTGATTAAGGTCAAAAAGTGAAGCTTAAACTGTCTGGAGACAGAATAATGAAAGGACTCGGTGTACTCTGCTTTCATCCCTTTTTGTCCACTATTTTCTTTGTTATACTCTTGTAATTTCATCTTCTTCTTCCACGTCAGTACGTGTTGAACGGATAATAAGTGCACTCACCGTCAGCCTTTCGGCAGCTTTTTGGTACGTCTTAGAAATATTTAGTACATTTAGCCAAAAAAAGTCTTTTTGCTCAGTTAATAGATCTCTTTACCTGCATTTTAAGGCGTTAAAGGTGTGCTTCCAGCGCAAAGGCTGTTTTAAAAGGAACGTGAGCAGCATTATTATGTTGTCTTGTAAAATATATTCCTATGGTGCAATCTTTTCAGACAAGGCAATGGCAAAATGCTCTAGAACAGGGGAAATCATCAGGAAATCATCCAAGATGGGGGACGAGTTAATACTATTCTGAGTTTAAAATAGCTTATAATATACAAATACATATTTAAAGGTACACTATGTAAATTTTTTGTGCAAAATTAACAACATTTAAAAATGTCAATACAACATCAGTTCTTCTTCCAAAATGAGTTTTCTCTTACCCCGGTTCACTCATATTATAAGTGTTTATATTTTAGACCTGACGGGATGGTTTTCGCGGAAAATTGCATATATATTGTGCCATGTGTGTCTCATCATATGCGTTAATAGAGAAATTGCTCCAGCTCATTTGACACGTGTAGGGTGTGGGAGATGCGTAGGTTAGTTGTCACAACGAGAGAGAAAAGTTGACATGGAGCAGCTAAATCTCCAACCTCTTGAGAATTACACTTTTGAAGAAAATAAAAACGGCAAAAAGAGAATGCGACCGAGCTCGTAAAGCTACAGTTACGTCTTCAGCTAGTCGAGATCCCGTCCATCTTAACTGGCTGTACCTCTTAAGCCTTGTAGTGAATGTTTTATGAGCTGTAGGATACACACGCAGAGACAAAGCACAACCAAAACAATGTTCTTCCGCAAAATGCGTGCAGTTTTGTCTTTTAACCGCTAGAGGGCGAAAAGTTACATAGTGTACCTTTAAAATGGACTATTTTACCTAATTTTTTGGTTATTTGATAGATAAACTTTTTGTATTCATATTACGCGAATAAAAGTTGTGTATTGTTGTGCATAAGGACGAGAAAGATATCGCTCTGTTTATTCTAAGACCGCACTGCACTTTTGTCGTCTGTCGCTTTAAATGCTTGAGGTCTTTAAAGCAGGATGGAATTTGATCGGCTGTCAATGTTTTTATCGTTCATCAGCTGAAAAAAAAACTTTTTAAAACTGTATCTTTATCGTTATAGCTATCATCCTTGGTGTGAATGGGCCTCAAGCTATTTAATTTACATACCTGTAATGTACATAAAATAGCGGAGCATGTGTAAGGCGGCCACGGATCAAAAATTAACGGGGACTTTGGCCAAAAAATGCATCTGCACATTTAAACTAAATGTAGTAATGAAGTGAAAATGAAAATGTCAGTTGTGGCATTAAATTTAGTTCTGCTCATTTTGCATCATACTTTTTAAGCGTTTTACAGCATTGCGCACTATAACTAGTCACACACACGACTCCGTTGAGCTTAGGAACGCAATGGCCAATCAGATCGCTGAAACGCCGAAATTTTGTTCAGTGTGTGAGCTGTGAATACTCTCATCATGAACTGATAAACATAAGATTTGGTGATTGTGCTCTTGAGAGCGTCGGAACTAATATAAATAGGCTCTTTTAAAGTATTTCTGCAGCGCTGAGCAATGTTGCCAATCCCAAACACATCTGATGGTTTCTTGAACTCAAAATCAGACGTGTTTAATTTAGAATTCCTCACCGCTCAAAACCGTGAGTTTTTGTCCAGTGCTGAGATCTGCACACTCAGATAATCTCTTTATAATTTATCTTGCAACAAAAAAGTGTAGGCATTATGTAGGCTAAATAAGAGATTCATTGTACAGTCAGCTTAATCGATTAGCAGAGATCGACCTTAGTGATTATAAAGGGAGCACTTTTATGGACACTTTCTAGGCGATAATCCAATCAGAATTTGAAGAAAAAACTGTTTTGCTGCATTAGGTAAGGCAATGGTTATGTTATTTATTATTCGAACTGGCTGCAATGCCAAATCATGCATATGCTTGCCTGTTCAAATTGTAGTGGTTTGTGAATGTAACCACTTTATTAACAAGAGCTTTTATTGCTGGGATGTGTAGGTTCTTGATAGGCAACACGTAGGCCTAACTATTTCATGACATTGTATTTAAATGTGTTTTAAAGGAGGAATCGGATCTAGCCTTACCCTAGAGTTGGTTCACCCTCTGCCTATGATAAAATACAAAAATTCAAGAAACATTGGGTAAAAAAATTATTTAAAAAAAATAATAATATTTTTTTTGTAGTAATAAATTACATATTAAAAATGAATATGTATTTTTTTAATTTTTTATTTTTAATATTTACATATTAAAAATTTGTTTTTATTAGATTTATTTTTAACGAATTAAATAATACAGTTTTAATTACTATTTTTAGAAGTAATTTCTTCATCGAATTCATTACATACTTTAAAAGTAGCTCCGCCCAGAGCGAAATCTCATTTGTCCAAACCCCATCAAATTAGCATATTGCCTGATTGGTTATGATTTTTGTTGCTTCCCACATTTTGCTTTCAGAGAAGATTGAATCACCCAGAAATGACTCACCCTGTCACATCACGTCTGTTTAAGACACAGTTTAAATCCCTCAGGTTAGAGATTAGCATGTGGTGTTCAGGACTTAGACATTACTTGTTGTGCCAGTGTACTCCGGTTACAATCCTGATAGCATTAAAGGATCTGATATTCATTCTGAGAGGCGCCCAAATGAGTGTCACCTCTCATTAACTCTTTGACATGATATGTTTGTGCTTTCCTACAGGGGATGGTTTGAGCTTTCATCTTCAATGCAGCCAAGTTATTATTAGACAGCATCGTTAACAGATGCTCTCATCTGCAATCTCTCTGTTTATCAGTCCTGTGACATCCCTGTAAATGAGCTGAACATGCGAACTACTGATCTAACTGCACCTGTGTAAACCCTCAAACAAATCGTTCATACCTGTATTTGCTCCTCCTCAAGCCTCTTTGGCGTTTTGCTTTACTTTTAGCTTTTATAAAACTCCAATAAAAGACACAGATGTCCAATAAATAACTATTATTTGTAGTTATTATATAATATAGTTCATTAACGTTAGGCTAAACAACTTTGAATTGAATTAATGCGTGCTCGTTCAGGTGTGTAATTCTACAGCCAATCAAATGTTAGAGTTATGTTATTAATTTTATTAAAAGTCTTTTAATTTTAATGACGGTAGGTCCTTGGAGTACCCATTTGTGTTCACATTTACTCTGCCATTTAACTTCGAAATGATAAATTATTCTTGACAGCTTTGCGTGGTTAAAGTAATTTCACTTTCCTTTAAATGAAATAGTGATTACATGTGATGAAGTCAATCTCTAACAATATTCAGCTCTTCTAATGAAGAATGTTTTCATTAACTTCCCTTATCAATTGTTGACAGTGATCATCTCAGAGCCGCCTACAGTTTCCTATTGACATATGGTGTCGTTCACTACAGGCTGAGGTCAGATCAGTAAGTAAGTGGTGATAATTGCACCCATTAGCGGCTATGATTGGGAGGTTGATTGGACACATGACCAGATGTGTTTTGTTAAAGTGATAGTTCACCCCAAAAGGAAAATTACCCCATGATTTACTCACCCTCAAGCCATCCTTGGTGTATGTGACTTCCTTCTTTCAGACGAATACAGTTGGAGTTACATTAAATAATGTCCTGCATCTTCCAAGCTTTATAATAGCAATAAATAGAGGATGAGATTTTGAAGCCCAAAAATGTGCAACCATTCATCATAAAAGATAATAAAGGCTTTCTGAAGTGAAGTAAAACTAAAATAACTAGCTTCCGACAGGCTTTCTCATGCCCTATTCACTCCCGTTTTAAAGCTTGGAAGAGCCAGGACATTATTTAATATAACTCCAACTGTATTCGTCTGAAAGAAGGAAGTCATATACACCTAGGATGGTCTGAGGGTGAGTAAATCATGGGGTGATTTTAATTTTTGGGTGAACTAACCCTTTAATGACTGGACTGTAATTGGAGCACTGAATTCAGAACCGCGCACTTGCATATTACTCCTACTGTTTCTGCCATAGAAAGATGTGGTAAAAGTAGTACGAGTAGTTACTAGAATGTGGTTCCGAATTCAGCATAGGTCATCAAGTCTTGCAGATTTTGATAACTAGAAGTGTTAAAAATGCTGTGCATGTGTTATATTTGTCTGCCATATTTGTATGGAGGATGTGCATCCTATAGTACTGTCTGTACTATAAATCTGTGTGAAACGGGATATATATTTCCTGTTGTGCATGTTTGTAAACGTAAACGTAAGACCAGGGGAGCAAAGGGCAGCAATAAGACACTTTCTGGCTTTAGAGCCCAAAGCATTTTGAATAAAGTGGATTCTGTTGAGTGAAGACATGCAATTAAAGACAAATCCAGACCTGCAATCAGTGCATCCTGTGTCTCGCTTATGACTCATACCATATAATGAAGGAAATAAACACAAATGTGTGTGTGTGTGTGTGTGTATATATATATATTCCTCACTTCATTGGCTGATAGTGTTTCTTTAGTTATTTATTTTTGCTCTTTTTAAGTGGAAGAAGAGCTCGATCCATGTCACTCGAGTTTCATTGTGCTGCAGAGGTGTTTTTAATGTCCTGTCATTTTCACACAAGACATATTTCCACAGCTGATTGGCTCTTTAATGAAGTAGTTCACCCCAAAATTAAAAATCTGTCATTATCTAATCCCTCTTATGTCGTTCCAAACCTTTATGACTTTCAGCAGAATCTTTGGACGGCACTTTTCTATAATGACCTCGTCTGCTAAGCTTCAAAAGGACAAAAAAGAAAAACATAATATTAGTCCATATTTCTAGTACAATATTCTGTATTTTGTATATATGAGCTTTTTTTGTGTTTGAATACACAGCACGGGTCATATGGACTCATTTTAGAATACTTTTATGGTGTGTTTATAAAATTCAACTTTTGCGTTCAATGACAAAAGAAAAAAATGACAGCGTGTTCAATTTTATGTGAACCTCACGAACAGAAATGATTGATTATAATCTGCAGTTCCTTGCTTTAAAGATCTATACCCCTGCAGTCTTCTGGAAGTAGAGCCGTGTTGTAAAGGACGCGTCCTGGCGGGTGTGAACTGATTGTTTTTTGACGTAGCTCTCTGTAGAAACACGAGCTGCACTTTGAGACAGCAGAATATGATGGATAATGTTGTTGTTGTTGTTTTGACTTTTAGCATCCAAGGACAGCGAAACCATTTAGGGACTTTATATTTTTAACTTGTCTAAGTGGTAGCATAATTTCATGATTTGTCATTCTCTACTGCTCGTAAACCGACGAGATGGTTCATATCATGTCGTAAAAGTGTTCGGTATTATTTATTTTAACCTATTAAACCTATTTTTTGCACCTCTAACTAGGAGTGACCACAATGAGATGAATTCAGTTGTATTTCCTCTGAATTATAGCACATACAGAAAAATGTTAATCAAACTCTAAACTGCCAGTCATCACGGTGGGCAAAGTTGCTGAATATTTAAATATGTTAATATTTGTAGCATATGTGGCTTAAGTCGTGACTTCTGAATGAGCCATTTTTCTGTTTACATGGCAGAAACGCTCTCTGAACGGCAGGCTGAAACCGCCGTGTTTATCCTCGTCCGAAGTCCGAAGAGTACTTTCCAGAGAGAAACAAATAACACAATCTCCGCGGGAAAAGATTTGTTTAGCTTCTGCAGCAGGTGGGCACGGAAACTTGCCGTTGATAAAATGCTGGAAATGTAATTTTGTTTGTTTGGGTTGGATATTTTTAAATGTAATAACCCGCATGTCATCTGGACTGGTATCTGAAGGGTATTTACTCTTGTTTCAGGTAAAAATAGTACAACTTAAAGTTTATGAAGTTTCGGTACATTAGTGTGCAGAGAGCTAGAATCTGTGCTTTCTCAGTCGAGACTTTTTTGAACATTTGTCACAGCTTTGCTCCAATAGAGTCTTTGTGCTCTAGGTGTACAAAGGTGTACTGGGTGTACAGACATCCTTCAGTGTACAAAGCCTTTGTCCAGACAAATACTGCTGCGGCTGTAACAAACCTATAGGGACACATAGAGTTTCCTTCAAATGATGGTGCTGTTAAACCAGTTGGGTTATTTTTCAGGTAGATAGATGTTAGTTTAACTAACTTGACCAGTAAAATGTTCTTCAAACCCACCATTTAATATCTTATATCATTTGCATTCATTCACTGAATAGTTATGGATCTCAAAAATGAAAATTACCCCATAATTTACTCATGCTCAAGCTATCATTGGTGTATGTGACTTTATTCTTTCACCCAAACACAATTTTTTTATAAAAAAAAAGCTCTTCCAAGCTTTATAATGGGAGGTGATTATTGTGATTATTGGCTATAAATTGGCTATTTTTCTTATAAAACGCATTTCTTCACTTCAGAATGCCTTTATTAAGCCACTGGAGCCGTATGGATTACTTTTATGATGGATTGATGCACTTTTTTGGGCTTAAAAATCTCAGGTACCATTTATTCCCATTATAAAAGCTTGGAAGAGCCAGAATATTTTTTAATATAACTCCGATTTTGTTCGGCTGAAAGAAGAAAGTCATATACACTTGGGATGGCTTGAGCTGAAGCTAAATATACTCAAATAATTGGTAGATTTTAATTTGTTTTTTGTTTTTTTGTTTTTTTTAGTATTTTGTGTGTTTTTATTTGGTAGGTTTTCATTTTTAAGGTTGTTTATGTACACTGTATGATTTATGACAAAATACAGTTAAAACACCATGAATTTTTTAAGGTTTTTCAGATAATTGGTAGATTATAATGTCATTGATTTATATATTTTTTTAGTTTGTAGTTTGTAGTTTTCTTGTAGTTTACAAGAAAATTTGTAGATACATTTTTTAGATTTTTCATTTTGTAGGTTTTAATTCTTTATTTTTTTGAGTGTTTATTTTACATTTACAAATTTCATAAATTACATTTACATTTTTTATAGGTTTTATAAGTTTACTTTTACATTTTTTTATGTATAGTTTTTAGGTAGTCAGGAAGAGCTAAAGTGGAACATAACATAATGAGTAAAAGCACATTAATACATCCCAGTTTGCTTTTTAACGTAATCTTTTTTCCTTTCCGTTTGCTAAGTGTCTCAAAAAAAAAAAAAAAACTTGATTCAAAGACTCAATACCATCAACCTCACAAACATTAGCAAACCCAACAACAGTTCTTCCCCACCATGCTCGTGTTCCTGTGCATCGAATGCCTCTCTTTCTTTAGCTGTGTAATCAGTGCAGACTGTTTACCTCATTAAAACACTCTCACATAGTGATGGTGACCAAGGACAAAAGTGATTAGATTGTTTAAATGGGTTGTGTTTACATCTGTGTGTGTTTGTGTGGGCTGTTGATTCATGGGTCCTGTAGCTTTTTTTCCGCACATTAAGTGCTTAGAATGGCACATACAGCGTCTCATTTACATAATTAGGGTAAGACAACTCCAAGATGGAGGAGAGCGCTGGAGGAGAGTGCGACGGAGTTTTCCCAAGTCATTTTTAAGTTGATTGTTTTTGCAGTTTAAAATGAAGCACTGCTGTTTTCTTCCGCCACCTTTTGCGTCCTTGGGAAAAAGCAACATCCCTCTACCTTCCAGTGTGCGCTTTGCATTCCAATACAATAATTACACGCATGTTTACGCATACTAAACAGCTCCTCCAAGTATGAAAGTGGCATGTTGCAGACTCTTAGTTTGTTCAGATTAGTTCCTGGAAGAGTCAAATACAATACTTCTTTCCGACTATAGCTTGAGTCTTCCCCGCAGCCACTATCTGACTGATAAGAGTGGCCGTTGTGTGTTTATCTTTCCATTCACTCAGCTTGTGTCGTTACAGAAACGCCCGCCGCTGTCCCTTATTCCCCTTTAGGCCAATTAGTGTTCGTCTTTACTGAACTAACAAATATTTACAGGGCGGCTTTGTGCGGCTCACAGCGTGAAAGCTGTCAATATAGAGCATTTTATGACAGGTATAAATGGTCTTTTGTGTCTTTTGGTCATTCATACTGAGATATTTGGATTATTTTGCATGTGAAATTGTGATATGCCGCGAGCAGTTCTAAGCTCTCCGTATGAAGCTCTTGTCGGGGAGTTGGGAATTGGCAGTACATGCCGTTTCAGATGTTTGTGGTTTAGTTTTTTCTGGTTACAGTCCCTTAACTTCAGGGTCTCCAACAGCGCTAGCTAAAGGTTTCCTTGTTAATAAACTCAGGGTTTATATAATATTACAGGGAGATTATTAATTTAAAATATACTTTTTATAAGTTTTATTTAATTGTGTACGTTATGCCTTACATAGGATCATCAGTTTTGGATTATATAATATGGACAAAATTTTCATTTGAATGGATAATACAAAGTAATATTGTTGGATATTTTGCATAATGGATAATAATGCAAAATAATATTGTTATGGTAACAGTTACTAGCGTTGCATTTATCCCAAGTACATTTGATTTTATTGTCTGTGCAGATGTTGGTGTTTTGGATAGCGCCGAATAATCTGAATGTATTATTGTTAAATTTGTCTTAAAGTGTGCAATGGTTTAAGTCACTTTGGTTAATAAGCATCTGCTAAATGAACAAAAGTAAGAATTTAGATTTACAGTATAAACTTTTGCTTGGAATGTTCAACAATCATTTACTCAGCTGCATGTGTTAAATATTTGCTTAATGTTTTAAATGAAATAAGCAACCATTTTTACATCTATCCAGAGAGCTGGAGAATGTAGGTGGGAGTTGGTGTTTGTTAACTGTAGAGATGATGTGTGAAGTTATTACTATCGTGAAAATCTTCAGGAGTCGTTTACCCCCTTCTTCTTAACCTATAATTACTCGGTTAAATTTAAACTCCACAGCAGGTCACGTCAGGAATCAAATCAAATTATAATCCCTACCGGATAATCAGGGAAGGCCACACTGAAAGACGTTCGGCATTACTGATGATTGTGTTTTTGTGGGTGTGGGGTCGTTTTAAAGGTTTTCCCGGCAGCTGTTTTGCTCTGTTCTGATCGTCGGTTGTTTAAAACATGCTGCGAAATTGAAACTCCTAATTAGTTTTCATTTGTACCTGATAAAAAAGGATTTGCTGCTAATAGCTGGTTGGTGCAGCACTCAGAAAACCTTTGCCAAGCCAAGTAACAATACCGGTATGTTTACCTCTTTCACAAGACCCCAGATTAAGAAGTCTCGCCAGGTAGCCGCTGCCCTCTGATCCTGGTGGATAAAATGATTTTTTATTTATTTTTTTATGGTTTTCATCAAAGGGATGTTTTGTTCTGTGAAACTGGTTTCTTTTCTTGTCTCACTTTCAGATGGATTCAACCAAGATTTAGCAGCTTGTCGACCATTTCCAATGATTCCCATGCCTATTTTGCCCTTCTTAACAGAATCTGCACACTTTAGATTTTCTTGGACATTGGATATTAAATATTTGCATTTTTTGAGGGTTTTGGCTCTGCATTGTAGCACATACATTTACAGTCGAAGCCATTTCGAAACTTGGTTCATTTCTCTATTTTATTTTGATTGTTTTGATATAGAGCCATTTCTATATGCTTTTTCAGATTAATATTAATCAGAAATGATTTATGTTGTAATATATAAACAAATGCCTTTTAATGATGGTTGTTTTCCAGACGCAGCCTTGATTCCCACTCAAACTGATAATAGTAATAATGTTGATGAACTGAAGGAATGCCAGTAAAAGTTGTCCATCTATCATGAAATTTGGGAATGCTGCTATAAGAAGAATTTCATTCCATTTTTTTTATAATATTGCTTATAATACGGGCCGAGGAGGAAATGCAACATTGACGGTTCTCATCAAAGGGATGTTTAGAAGCTTGTCGACCATTTCCCATGATTCCTATGTGTTTATTTTGTTCTTCACAGCAAAATTACTCTTTAGATTTTCTTGGACGCCTCCCGTGTGGATATTGGATATCAGCATTCTTCGAAAATTGTGGCTCTGCATTGTTGCGCATATATTTACAGCCAAAGGTGTTGGCGTAATTGATCAGGTTCCCGAGGCCAGATAGTAGTCGATGCGCCCCTCATACCTACATCCTCCCACACAAAATGCCTAATCAATTCTTCACCAGGAAAATGGGATTATGAGGACAAGCCTTTGTGTGCAAAAGCTCCCGGTGGAAACTCGGTCCTCGGCATCTAGATCCAATTGAGCTCCATTCAAATGGCAAATCATTGATTGACTGAGGACCTGAAGACCCATTTGGTATAGGTTGTGTCTTGTTCTGTGAAAGACTTTTGTCCTTGTTGCAGCTCCAGTCAACCTTTGTTTATATCAAGAAGGTAGTTGCTTGGCTGGCAGATTTTTCGAGCCAATCACCAGAGACGTAAATGCCATGTAACTAATCATTAATTTTTTCATTGTAACATTCACAGTCTTTATGCTCAGATTCAATATTTATCATTGAAATGCATCTAATTGATTGATCTAAAATTCGGTCACATGTCTATTATAGAGCTCAATTTTTCCATCTGTATTGGATTTCGAAATCATCTATATATCCTATATGCATCCGATCTTATTTAACCCCACAGCAGAATGAGAAAGTTTTAGAAAGACTGCAGCATTTACAACTCTCATTCCCTGAGAGTGTGTAATTAAATCTCACTTCTGTGGTTCCACCCTCCAACATGTTGGTGTATTGCTGACAGAACGCAAACGCAGAACTACTGCAGCCTTCCCCGCTGCTCGAGCCAATGACACCACAGTCATTACAGCCTGATTCCTGCATTTAATAACAATCATTTGTGCAAACAATTACCTTCTTAGAGTTAAGAAGACATTGTGCTTTTCTTTTAAAGTAGTAAACTGCACTTCAAAATATTTCATCTTCATCAGGGGCAACCATTTCCATCCAATATTTTCAGTCTTCTATTTAGATTTCAGATTTTTATAAACAAAACATGCCCTTTTTCTTTTAAAATGCCTTTTAAAGGCTGTTGTTTTTCCAGGCGCAATCTGGAATCCCACTCAAACTGTTATTAGCAAAAAAGGAGGCTATAAAAGCCTGCATAGCTGTTGTCTGTCTATCTTGAAATTCAGAGAATCTGCTTTGAGTTAAATTTTAGTTTATTTTGAAATCTTGGCTTGTGAAAGTGAACGAGCCAAGAAGAAAATGCGGCATTGTGACATTTTAACTATTTCAGAAGAACACAAATAAGCTACAGGCTTGAAAATGACCTACATTTGGGGAATAGCCATTATATTTAAAGTGGACCTATAATGCACCTTTCACAAGATGTAATATAAGTCTCCGGTGTCCCCAGACTGTGTCTGTGAAGTTTCAGCTCAAAATACCCCACAGATCATTTATTATAGCTTGTCAAATTTGCCAAAGCTATTATAGCTTGTCCTATTTGGGCGTGAGCAAAAACACCGTTTTTGTTTATGTCCTCCAGCCTCCTTTCCAGAACAGCTCGCGCTTCGGGTGCTCAGCAAAAACAAAGCTGGAGAATCTCACGCAGCCAAAATGACAATTGTCCGGAGCAAATTTGCTTCCCTTTAAAACATGGGAAGCAATCTTCTCTTGAGTCTTTGTATCACTGCTTGGCTGATGTGAAGTGTTGCTTGGCAAACAACTTTCTCCAACTGAATGAGGACAAGTCAGAGTTTATTGTCTTTGGTCAGAAAGGATGTGGTAAGGATTCTAATGACAATCTGTTTTTGCTTCCTGGGAAAAAAAAACTTTCCCGTGTGAAATCCTCGGCTTTGACTCTGAACTTAAATTTGATCGTCAAATAAATGCTAGTTTTTTTTTTTAGCCAAGTTGAAGTGTATCCTTTCTTTTAATGATTTTAATGAGAAGGTTGTTCATGCCTTTGTGTCTTCCCGTTTGGATTACTGTAACGCTTTGTACCCGGGTGTGAGCCTCTCTCGCCCGCAGCTGGTTCAGAACTCCACTGCCAGGCTTTTACCAAAAAAAGAGACCATATTACTCCAGTATTGATTTTATTACACTACCAATTCAATACAGAATCCAGTATAAAGTGTTATTAAATGTTTTCAAATCTCTCCATGGCTTGGCACCAGAGTATATTTCTGATTTAATTAGTTTACATCAACCTTCGAGATCTCTTCGCTCCAATGATCAGCTGCGCCTGACGGTTCCTCGATCGCGCTTGAAATGTAGAGGTGATAGAGCTTTTTCTGTGCTAGCTCCTAGACTATAAAATGAGCTCCCGCTGTCCTTAAAAACATCTCCTGCTCTGGGCTCATTTCAGAGGGTGTTAAAAAACGAATTTATTTTCCTTAGCTTTTAATGATTCGTTGTAAACCACATGTATTTTTGGTTGTGTGTATTTGTTTATTTTTGTTATTTTCATGTACAGCGCTTTGGTACCCATTGTGGTTTTGGAAAGTGCTCTAGAAATAAAGTTGAGTTGAGTAACAGTGTTCAGCCATACTTTGTTCAAACCGGAGTCGAACATTGATGGAGAGACTCAGGAAGAAGTTATAGAATGAAACTGGACATTGCTGTGGAGTTGATTTTACTCATCGACTAGCATCTGTCGTCATGCAATCTTTTGTGCAAATCCAGCATTGAATCGGCCCTCGTTTGGCGTAAAATGACGGCATCGACAACACTCTACTACAACAACTCTTCCTCTTCTCTAAAGCAGCCCGACATGACCTCACCCCCTTTGTTACGTGTTCCTGGGGCAGGGTTTATGTCAATTTTGGGCTTCATGATGTCACCAACCCGGGAAGAAGCTTGTTGTAGTCTAGAGCTGCAACTAACGATTATTTTTTTTATTTTTATTTTTCTGTCGACTAATCTAACGATTATTTATATATATTTTTTTATTATTTATTACTTTATTTTTTTGATTAGTTGACTACTCTAGCGATTATTTTTATTAAATTTATTTTTAATTAATCTAGTGATCTTTTTTTTACGTAAGAAGTTAGAACTAATTTAGCAGTTCATTGTGGTGTAGAAACACTGGGACACGCCATTATGTAACAATACAATTTGATTTTGATTAAAAATAAGCCACTTATGTGTGGTCGTCCAGTGGTAGGCATTTGAACTTTAAAATGGAGAGAGTCAAAGACTTTCTATACAGTCTTAAAAGGAACTTTGATAGTGTTCACACTCAAAATATGATCTTGCGCGCGCAAAAATTTGGCAGAGATCCAATTCCATAGGTGGTACGCCATTTCGGTTCTGCAAAGGGAACAAAGGACCATTATATTTGGCCTCTGTTTAAAGTATTCCCATACTTTTGATAATCGTGCTCTAGGTTTTTGTGATAGAATGGAACTTTCTCCGTTCCCAGGAGCAGAAGCCGCCATTACACGAGATGAATGTGAACAGTGTGACGCTGGCGATGACGTCGGCGCGTCGTTGCAGCTCTATTGTAGTCTCTACCGGCCGTTTGTTGTCATCTTTAAAAAGTGATTTCTGTAGAAGAAAATATATCTTTTTGCATTGAACTTTGAGCTTTGTAACTTTGTAGATGTTGTTTATGCTCAAACAGCAACTCTAACTAAAGTTTCGGAATCAAGGACGCTTTTGAGAGTGTAGTTTTGCTTTGTAGCAATACCATTTAAAAATAATATTTGTCCATGTAAGCTGACATCTGTAGGACCAGGGAGAAGCCTCTCTGCCAAGTGGTTATGTTGGCAACACACGAGCAGTGAGTGGTAATTCATCTTTGGCTAGTGCTGATTTAACGTCTGCCCCAGTGGAGGATTTTGCCAGTCCGTGTGTGAGAAAGTCTGGGTTAAGTGCAAACACTACAAATTGGATAAAGCATTTATCACATTAATTGGTGTTTACATTTATGCATTTGGCAGATCCAATGTGTGGCACTCAGAAAATCGCCTGAAATTGTTCATGACATTTATTTGTTAAAGCAATTTTTGGTCCAAATATAATATGTTATTTCCCGGTTCTTAAACAGTCAACACTGTCCTTTATTCCCTCTCACAAGATATGCAGTGGCGTGTCAGAGATTCCCGGCTCCGGCTTCAAAGGAGGACGACGACGAACAAATCATTTAGTGCAGTGAATCTAGTTTAGATTAATCATTTCTAAGGCCGAATGAAATCTCCAGTAGACACGGACCTCCTGCAGAGAGAGTTTCACATCCAATCCAGACGTCCCTTTCTCTTTTTATGTGCTGCTTTGCTCATTTGACAGCTCTGTAGAGCAGTTTCATGGCGTAACCTTGCCAAGCGCTGTGTTCCTTCTGTCATTGATCAGCACTGTGGGTTGTGTTCGTTAAAGTGGCCATATTTTCACAGCTGATCTGACAGCGTAACCTGTGTTTGCATTTCAGGCATAGCTGATTATTGATTAGCGTCTGTCAGGTTAGCTGAGCATTGAAAGTGATTCACAGTGAGCACAACTGAGCTTTCAGAGTCTCTGTGGGTATTTCTCATCATTCAGATCGAATTTTGGTGGGAGAACAGTAAATGTAATTCATTATACGTATACTGTAAATTTAGGGCTGTCAAGCAATTATTTTTTTAATCTAATTAATTACATGATATGGTGATTAATTAATCTAATTAATCACAAATTAAGCGCAAATTATGTTTTCGGGGGTAATTTCTCAGCCAAATTTGATATTACCCCCAAAACATAATTTAAACTCATTATTGTGTTAAACAATAAAAGTATCAAATAGACGTCACAAAAAGTAGCTTTAGAAAAAAAAATATTTGATTCAACATAGAATTTATTACACATAAACTTTTAGGCTTCAGCGCGCATGAGGGTGACTAAATGTTGACAGAATTTTACTTTTAATGAATTTTTATGGAAAAATTATTTTGTTTTATGCAATGATACTCTAAATAAGTAACTAAAGCTGCCAGTAGGTGGCAATAAATGTCTAAATGAATAAGTCATTGAGTGATTCATTCATTCGATTTGTTTAAACAGCTGATTCATTCAGGAATTAACTAAATGGCTCTTTTTTTTGAATGGGTCATTGAATCATTTGTTCACCCGATTGATTCACTCAAAAAGCTGAAGCACCGCTGCTGAACTGTTGTATAAAATCAATATCACATTTGCACTATTCATGACAAAACATCACTCGTGTGATATTGCGCTCGTTACTCTTATGGTATTGCTGAACTATATCATGATATAAATATGAGACAAAAAACTTCACTTTTGCCCTGATATCTTGAATTTTAGGGTCATTCTAGCTGCATTCTATAGGCCTCGTCATGCAAAATGCTCCAGAAATAAATCATTCCTACTGTATATATTTACTTGGAGAATATTCCATTGTTCGTGTTCGATTCTTTGTATTGTTCTGCTCCGTGAAGCTTTGAATTATTTGTTTGCAAAAAGTGTGAGCCTTGAGCTTCCTTATCATCTGACGCAAGGAGACGCTTCGCTGCCTCTATGAATTTGTTTGTCACCTTGTTGATTGTGAATATCGAGCCAGATCAGGCCGGAGCCAAGGGAAGAATGTGGCAGGATTGACCCAGTACAGGAATTCTGCCATAAAAAAAACATAATTAATGCTGGATGTGAATTGAAGTAGAGATGAATTCACTGTCATCCAATGCAGGACGTTCTGATTTGATCAGACTCTCTCTGGAGAAAGAGGCATCGCCAGCCGGAGGCTCTCAGGCAAGTTGGATGCCAGTCCGTGCCGATCTCTTTTTATTTTATCGCCAGCGTATACGTGACAGCGCAGAAATAGAATAGATTTTGCAGCTCTCTAAAACACTGAAACAAAAGTCTTTCTTCTTCATCTACTTGATCAGACTTTGAGATACAGTACGATTTTGAATATCAATCACGTTCTTTATTCCACTCCGTTATTATTATTATCTTATTCGCAAACAGTTTGATTGACAGGTGATCTGACCAATCATAACCCCGAATCCGCCATTTTGTCCGACAAAGCAGTTGGTGAACTTGAACTTGAAAAATTGTGTGTACTCAAGTCTTTCCACGCTCGAAACAACATTCCTTCTGATGTTCATTCATGTTTATTTGATGCTATAAATGAACTAGTATGAAGAGATGATCGGTTCACGAGGAGCTACAGCGATCTGTCACGACACATTAAAGAGACACTATACGCTATTTATTGATTAAACTTCTTTAAAAAATTACAATATTTTAAATATGAAACTGTTTCATACATTGTCAGTGTCCTCTTTGCTCTGCGATGTATTTTTCACTGCGTGAGAACATGATGTGTGGCATGAGAGCGCATGGTTTGTTGAACAAAGCGACAGTAACTAAAGTGGGCGGGTCTTTGCGAAGGGTCTATTAGAACAACCTTCTGTCTGTGCCGTCATGAAACATAACTTTTGCTTATATTCGCGTGAACTGACTCCTTTGCTATACTGAACGGCCAATCAGAGTTCTCTCTCTCACCGACGGCCCGACGCCGATTCAACAGGGGTTCGAGATTCGAGGACCAACTTCAGCCGACGGTGCGGAACACACTGAGAAAACTTAGTCGGCTAACGAACAAAGACGGCCGACCGTCGGCTTGGTGTGTTCCTGCCTTTACAGCAATGGAGTGTGATTTGCATTTACATACAAATTAAAATGTTGAAGTTTTGTGTTCTTCCTCTTTGCAAGAATGAAAAGACCATTCGGAATTCTGTATGCCTTGTATTACAATTAAAATAACCATCACTGATGGTTAGATTTTTGAATGTCAAAGTGACCTGAATTATAATCACGTCCTCAGACTCGGATGTGAGCTGTTTTTACTAGTCGAAAAGCGTAATTGCGGCAATTCAGTTGGAGTTTTCAAACTTTTATGTTAAATTTTAGCGCTAAAGAAATCTGTTTAGGAGTCGGAGCTCAATTAATTGGAGAATTTTGTGCAGATGAAGAAATAGAAGTCTGAGGGATTTCAATAGAGTGCCACTTTGTAATTAATTGATCTTACATAAGCATTCACATTTGAAGCACTCGATGATTCAGGCATGACAGTGAGAGATATCCCTCTTGTTCTTTAACAGTGGAGCGTCGACCAGGCTGAACTGTGTTTGAAGGACGTTGCTCTGCTCTCTAGCTTTGCAATTCAGAATAAAACAGATTGAAAGGGTCTTTTGTGTCCCTCAGACTTGATTCCCACTAGTGTTTCTTTCAGCGTTGAGTAGTGCACTTGAAAGCATGTGCCCTGCGCTCGAAGAAGACCTGACGGATGTTTCCTTTAGCCTTGTGGAATGAAATTCTTCAGCGGGTACGGCATTAGTTTCATTGTATTGGTCTGAAAGCGCCCGATACAGTCGTGTTTGCACACAGATAGCTTTCGCTGAGCAAGTGTCAGTGCTTATGTGGAGAAAATGAGATGAGAAGATCGATTCTTCCTGAGGTCACCCGCCTGCTGATTCTGAGCTTTTATATGGATTCCCAGGGAAAATTTATGCTTTTACATGATGGTGATCCACCTAAGTATAACTCCGCTTAATAATTCATCTAAATTACCACATGGTTAAACATTTACAGGAGGGCTGTTAATATATCGCTGACATTCATGTCCTAGACTCTAAAGCTAGAAACCCCTCTCATTCGGTTAGTAAGAGTTTCTAAATAGGGGTGTGACGATACATCGATCTATACATCAATCTGATGTCTAACGATGCGATTTATCATTTAACACAGAACCCTAAAATACATTCTTGACTGTTGTCGTGTCATAAGCTGCCATTAGATTACTGAGTTAATTTTTTATTATCAGGGTGTAGGATGTGACATTTTGAAATAAATGTTTGTTATATATTTTGGTTGCAGTTGTGAATTGATAAAAATGTAACTGGTTGTGTAAAATAGGCACATAATATCATTAATATTGAAATATTTTGTTTGATATACCCCTGAATTGTTTCGTAATTGTAACTTTTTGATGTATTGGAAAATATTGTATCACTATATATATATATATATATATATATATATATATATATATATATATAAAATAATCAATATATATTCAATTCTGACCTTTTCTCGCAATTGGCTTTTTTTTCCATTTTCTGTGACAGAAACAAGCTTCCATACTTTTGGTGTCTGTCACCCAGTTAACAATAAGTGTTCTGGAAAAGAAAAGAAAAAAAAAAAGAATTAGTTATAGAATAGCAACCATTTATTTACAGTGAGGCTTTCTTTATAAATCTCCATTTTCTATTTCATTAAAATGTTGATAAAATAAATATAGCTATGTCTATAAAGAAATTTGCCAGCATAATTGTATAGTTTACTGTATATTCATTTTGTATCTTTATTCATGATAATCTCTAACTATGTTTATTTTCCAACATAGACAGTTCAATAAAAGTTTTTAATTCTCATCCAAATAGCAACATTTAAGTCTTTTTAATGGTGTAAAGTGATAAATAATGAGAATATATATTTTGTAAATATTCCTGATGCTAAGTGGCCTGCTGTTGCTATGGTAACCACCTCAAATGGGTGCAACTTCTGTTTGCACGCTTTTGTTTTTGGCGCTATAAGTGAAAATATGAACTTTTGCCTTTGCTTAGGTAAGACTTTCTCAGTGATTTGTCTTGACGTCTTTTAGGTGCGTTTGCCTTTGATATCAGGTTCGAACCCCTTCCCATGCCGGGCTTCTCCGAGCTCCAGGAGTCAGTTTGCACTCATGGCTTTGCTGAGTCGGACAGTTTTACCGGCTTTCTGCTGCCCGGCACTTTTCCGCTCGGTGCCACGGGCAGACCTGGTTACCATGGCAACCTGTTCCTTTTTTTGTGTGCCGTGACATCGCGGTCACCCCCGACAACCGTTCTAGAGCAACAGTCACCACAACAATGCTGACGTGGTAAACCTGAGAGAGCGAGCGGCAGAATGATCCTGTAAATGATGAAATGTGTTGTTGTGTTTAATGGCGGGAGCTGTAATGCACAAAGGTGAATCGTGTTTACTTGGGAGAGTGTGTAACCACCTAGCAACCACCCAGAACACCCTAGTAACCACTTAGCAACACACTATCATTATGTTGTTGAGTCTTACACGGGTAAAAGCTACTCCTGTTTTCTTTAGAAAATGTAGTTTTTGTGTAGAGTTTTCCATTTCTCTGCATGTCTGATTGCCTCTTCCTCTCTCTTTGTTCTGTTCATCATTATGGAGAAATATCTCCACCCGTCCGCAGCTGATCTACCTATCATTTTCACATCTCCTAGCAACAGCTCTTTAAAAAAACTAAATATAACACTTGGTAAGGTGTCGCACCATAGCCGTGTGTGTGTGTGTGTGTGTGTGTGTGTGTGTGTGTGTGTGTACATGCATATGGTGCAGTTGTGTGTTGCAGCATATTGTTTCCATACAGATTCAGTTGAATTCGGTATCTTTATTACATGCTGTCATGTTCCTCTACTTCTGTGCTTTGTGATGCCGCTGTATCTCAAGAAGAAATGCTCAGGTCGTATTTCACCACAAAATTAAAAAAAAATATATATATATATATTTACAAATATTAAACTAATCTTATTTTATGACACTGTTGTCATGACAGTTAAACATATTTCTTCACCTAAATTCATATTACTGTAATGCATCCTGAAATTGCACTTTTATTTTCATTGTCAGTACTGATTCTCATTAGACTATCATGACTTATTTATATATATATATATATATATGCATCACAGTAACGAGAATGAGTTATCATGAAAATAATGTCCAAATGCAAAGAAATTAAATAAATAAATAAATAAATGGGCATAATTTACTTGCAAAATACTAATATATTTTCTTATAGGGTTTAACAAATACTGACATGTGTAAATATGCCTGCTTTGCAAAAATATATATATAATTGTTATATTTTTAATTATATATAATTATAAACTTTATTTTTTTGCATTACAGTGAATGCAGCGTGTGTGTGTTTGTGTCTTTGTGTGTGTGTGTGTGTGTGAGAGTGAAGCAGATGAAATAGAGGGCTATTATTTATGAAGTGGATCGAGTGAAAATAAGCTAAAATTTAAGAAAAGTGGAGACTGTGATCTTGTATTGTCTACAAACTGAAAGAACACACACACACACACACACACACACACACACACACACTGAGCGTCTCTGGATACTCCTGAAATAGCACAACAGAATCAACCTTTGAACTTGTGTTCAGAATACAAGATTGAGTGTTTAGAGGGAGGTACAACTACATGATTCATATTTTGGATGGTTTTGGTGGATTTTCTTGTCTGAATCAAGACTTTCTCTGTCTTATTAAAGCACAAAGGAAATAACAAATCTTGAGTTCCTTAGGTTTTGCATTGATCCTTTAAGGTTGCATTCACATTTCATTTTACTTCTACCATGTGATGCACAGACTTTCATCAGAGTACACAACATATTGAATTCAACATGGATGAAGACGAGGCTTTGAGGGATAGACTCGCAGTCTTTACAATGGAGCGCAGTGTATAAAGCCTCTGGATCACATAATGTTCATAACTCACACCTCAAAACTATTTTATGGAGTTTTCATCTTCTTTCAGAAGGACGTTTCGTTGCCTGGACAATCGTATATTGTTAAGTAACAGTATCCATTGTACTTCTGTCCTTCACAGCCTCGTTTTCACTCCTGTCAAAAATTAAATATGGTGCTACCCTGACTAACATCTGTTTCAGAGGGGGAACAAACGTAACGCAGGACGGAATTGCGTCAGGAATTGATTGGATCGTATGAAGAGTCTGTCTTTTAGAGGGGACTAAGATTTTTTTCTTTGGGGTAATGTATACTGATAGATTGTGCACAAAATATAATTATGATTATGATGATAAAAATGAATGAAATGATAGTCCTGCCCAACATTATTTTCAGCTCAGTATTGATCTTCAGCATTTAAAGACAAACCTTTAAATTAAACGGGAGTTGTTGGAACGACTCTTGATTGAAACAGCTTGTGTTTAGACGTTGCCGGTGGCGTTGTTCTGTTCCAAAAACGTTCTATTTTTCTGGTGAAATGCTATTTTGGGACTTAAAATAACATTTGGATGAAGCTCTGGTTTGCAGAGTGAAAAACTTTTTAACCAAGTCTTACATCAGTCAGGAGAGACCATGAATATTGGATGATGCAAAGCAAAACATTTGAGCTTCGCTTACAAAAAAAAAGCTTGACATTTACCTTCACGGTTGTGATAGTGACGGTTAAGTCATCATTACCCAAACAGGCGTCCGTACCTGCCGTTTCTCCGAGTTTAAACCGAGTCCTCGGAGAGCAGCTCTGCTGTTCCTGACATCTACAGCTGTCCTGTCAATGAGAGATTATTTATCTGCGTGTGCGGGACTCGTCCTGAGAAGAGCTGCTGTAGTCCTCCGGGGCCGCCTGTCTGTCTGTATGTCATTGACAGAACCCCGCGGGGACCGCATCTCCCAGCATGCCTCTCTCCGGGGACGGGGCTCGTGTGACAGCTCTGCCTCCGGCGCTCAAAGAGAGACAGAGAAGTCCTCATCGTGATAGATACCGACAGCTCAGAGCACGTGAGAGAGATGCAACATGAATTTTCTTCACAATCAGGCGAAACTTGTTTTCATCTGTGTTGTTTACTATTTCCTCTTTATTCATAACGCACTTTCATTCATGCTCTGCTCACAGATCAGCGCTGTTGCATCATGGCTTGCCACTGTTGACTCTCTGTGCAGCTGGAGAAACACAAATAAGGTTGATGATCAACTGGAATAGATGGTTTTTATGGGTTTTAAGAATGAAAATTCTGTCATTTAGTCAAACTCATGTCGTTCCAAACCTGTAAGACCTTCACTCATCTTTAGAACACAAATTAAGATATTTCTGATGAAATACGATGAATTTCTGACTCCCCTATAGACTGTAACGTTATAACCACTTTCAAGCCTCAGAAAGGTAGTAACGACATCATTAAAATAGTCCATGTGACTACAGTGGTTCAACCTTAATATTCATAACATTAAAGTTGAACCACTGTAGACACGTGGACTATTTTAATGATGTCTTTCATACCTTTCTGGACCTTGAAAGTTTTTGGGTGAACTAAAGGTGTGTTCATGCCATATCGTAATTACAGTAATTACGAGATTCTGGCTTGTAAAAAGTGTTCACATCCTCGTAGAGCTCGTAATTACAGTTTGTAAGCTGGGAGCTGTAGATTCATTTAGCCTCTGATCGTGGTGCCGTAGAAATGCATAATTCACAGTCCGAGGACGCGAACGGCGGCGAATATAACGTCACGTGTTGTCATCTCAAGATTACGGTAATTACTTTGTGGCATGAACGCAGCATTACCCTTTAAATTTACACCATTTTTCAAACGTTTGGGGTCAGAAAGATTGTTTTCTGTTTCTGAAAGATGTCTCACCAAGGCTGCATTTACTTGATCAGCAATACAGTAATACTGTGAAATATTATTACAGTTTCTTTATTTTACAATATAATTTATTCCTGTGATCAAAGCTGAATTTTCAGCATCATTACTCCAGTCTTCAGTGTCACATGATCCTTCAGAAATCATTCTAATATGCAGATTTACTCATGAAACATTATCAATGTCAAAAACAGTTGTGCTGCTGCATATTTTTGTGGAAACTGATACTTTTTTTCTTGAAAAGAAAGTTCAATAAAACAGCATTTATTTGAAATAGAAATATTTTATAATACTGTAAATGGCTTTACTTTAAATTATGATCATTGTAATGTACATTGCTGAATAAAAGTATTAATATAGTTATTTTTTCCTTCTTAATACGTGCTCATTTTCATTTCTTTTTCTTTTCTTCATTCTCATTTTTCATGTCTTTTCATAGCCGTGCTGTACATTTTAGGAAAGTTCTTGTGCTCATTTGCATCCAAAATATTGGAAAGATATTTTTTGTAAAATGATGCTTCATTTTTATGAATCATACTGTAATCACAAATCCCAAACTTTATAGTGAAGAAGTGTTTTATATTTGTCGGTATTGCGTGCTCACTGTCATTTAGATGCTGTAGTAGCACATTTCAAGATGTTACTCTGAAAAACCTCCTTCACTGTAGTAAGAGTTCAGGTTGATTGTTTATTAAAAATCTCACAGCGTGTAATGAGTGTTCTGTGTCTATTAGCTTCATGAACCTTTGAAGTTTGCATTAGATTACGGGCTAGATTTACTAACAGCTTGTGCCAGCTTAAACCCTCTTTTATCATAAAAAAACGACTGTCAGGATTTACTAAAGACAGTGAAAAATTAGTGCTGAGGGTTTTTTTTACGGCTGATCTTATTCCATATGCATTTGTAAGAGTTTCACTTTCAGACAAGGAGATTATTTAAATGAATCACGCGACGTGATTTACTAATGTTTGCGCTAGTCAATGTACTGCTCTTGGTAGATCGTGTCGGTCATTATGGAAATAATCCGGCCGCGTCTGTTTTCTTTAATTTGCACGTTGTCAGTAAATCTTTTCAGCTTTATGTGCCTGCGCTCTCATGCCATCATTTTTAATGGAGAGTTCGTGGGTTTGTGGTCATTGTTTTGAGAAATGTGTTACTGGCTTCGGTAAATGTGCAGTTGAGAAATACGGTAATCTCATGGTTGGGATGTTATAACTACAAACTTCTTTTTGTGGTTCATTATCAGTAAAAGTTCTGTGTGAGCTGGAGAGTTTTGCGTTGTGAACATTAACAGTATTTCAAAACGGCAAGAAAAACAGAAGACACCTTTAGATCCTCTAATGCTTTTGGGTAAACCTCTCTCTCTCTCTCTCTCTCTCTCTCTCTCTCTCTCTCTCTCCAGATGTTGTGGTTAACGGTAAGCCGTGTGACTGTGACGTGGTCGCTGACTGCAGGGTCGGAGACGCTGTGCCATTAGAGGTGAAACTGACCAACCGCAGCAAGAGCGCCGTCGGACCGTTCTCTCTGACCGTCGTCCCCTTCCAAGACTATCAGAATGGGGTCCAAAACTACAACCTGCAGGATTCCGTCACGTTCATCGGCTCCAACACCTTCTACATCGGCACGGTGAGCCAATGACGCACATAGAAAAGCACACAGCAGCAGGACGCTGTCTGAGCCGGGTACAGTCATCAACATCTGAGGAAAGTTCAGCTGTCAGTCACAGTCAAGGTGTTGAAGCTCCACTTATGTATATGTTAGTAAAGGTTTCTTGCTGCATAATTCCTAATTGCCCTTTCGCGAAGACCCGCCCCCCGTTGCTGCGTCCGACAAGCCATGCCGCTCTCACGCCACGCTTCATTTCTTACGCGGTGAATAATACATCGCGGAGCAAAGAGGACACTGACAACGCTCCGACAGACAAGACAGAGTAGACTTCTTTTGATATGAAACAGTCTCAGCTTTCACATTTTGTCTTTTTTTTATATAGGAAATTCAAACAATAAATACCATTTTGTGGTTCTTCAAAGTGTCGTGACGGATCGCTGTAGCTCCTCAGTTTAAGCAGCATGTGAACCGATCAATACTAGTTCTGTATAGCATGAAATAAACATGAATGAACATCAGAAGGTGTTTCAAATGCAGAAAGATGTTAATACAGGATTTTTTAATACCGCCGTTGATCTGCCAACTTTCCTGACTGATTTGTTTGTCGGACAAAATGGCGGATTCAGCGTCATGATGGCCTGTCAATCAAACTCCTGACAAAGTGTGAATTTAGTTTCCCATGATGATTGTCCCTGTTTTGTTTGTTTCCTTCGAAAGAGATTTAGAAGACATCTGGCCACATGTTTAAACACACCTACTTATTATAAGTATTTTATACATTTGAGTAATAGTCATCAAAAAGTATAAGAATTGAGAAAAGTTGTTAAAATGTAAAAAAAAAAAAAAGAACATTTATTTTTTATTTATTAACTTGTTTGTTTGTACAAAATAATTACAAGCATTAAATCTTAAACTTTTAGATGAAAATGTTTTTAAGATCATGAAAAGCATAAATTCAGTCACTTGTGTCAAAACTTTTAACTGGTAGTGTATGTGAAATTATGACAAAAATACAGTACCAGTCAAACGTTTAGAAATATTAAGGTTTTTAATATTTGTAAAAATCTTTCTGCTCACCAAGGCTGCATTTATTTGATCAAAAATACCGTAAAAACAGTAATATTGTGAAATATTGCCATTTAAGTAACTCTTTTCTATGTGAATATAAGTTAAAATGTAATTAATTCCTGTGATGCATAGCTGAATTTTCAGCATCATTACTCCAGTCTCCAGTCTGTATATATATATATATATATAGATAGATAGATATATATATAGATATTAATATTTGTTTATTAGTTCTGCGTGCTGCTACTACTATCACCACCATCACTACTACTACTACTAATAGTTCATTATATTTCCATTAATAATTGTTGTAATAAAAATAATTAATAATCATTTAAAATTCTGTATAATTTTATAAATAATAATAATGATTATTATTATAATTATTATTATTATTGATATTGATATTAATGTTATTATAGCATTAGTCCAATTTACAACAAAACAAAATAATAATATGCATGGAAAGTATACTGAATTCCAACTAAAATGGACCAAACTGAGATCTGAGCCTATTTTAAGACCAAAAACTGGGTTCCTTTTCACTCTGTTCACGGTTTGGTTCTTTTAAAGTCTTAATTTGGTTCTTTACCTGTAAAGGCCAATTCACATCGCACCGATAGACTTGGTCGGGTTTTGTCAGATCAGAGTGTTACCGCTGTCAGAGTCTGTTGGCGTCTGTCTGAGCTTGTTTTCGCTGATTGAACATGCTAAATCGGAACTAGAATGTCTGAGAAGTGACGTACTGTAATCTGGTGACTGTCTGCGTCTGTCGGCGCAGTGTGAAATGGCCTTAAAGGGGTAGTTCACCCAAAAATGAACATTTTCTCATCATTTACTCACCCTCATGTTGTTACAAACCTGTATGAGTTTCTTTCTTCCGTTGAACACAAAACATATTTTAAAGAATGTTGATAAACAGACTACTGACGATAGCCATCGACTTCCATAGTAGGAAAAAAATACTACTATGGAACTCGAAGGATGCCGTCGACTGTATGGTTCTTTAAAACATCTTCTTTTGTGTTCAACAGAAGAAAGAAACTCGTACAGGTTTGGAACAACTCGAGGGCGAGTGAATGATGACAACATTTTCATTTCGGATGAACGATCCCTTTAAGACTTCTGTACGACCGCCACAGGACATGTATGAAGGAAGTTTTGGTACTTCTGCCACTTCTCGCTCTGCTGTTGGCAGCGATGAAGTCAGCTGGTGTTTCAGAGCAGTGATGCAGACGTGTGATGTTCTCGTCCTCAGGTGAAGCCCACGGAGAACTCTGTGTGTGTGGGAGCCCTGCTCTTCTTGTACACCGGTGATTTCTATCTGAACATCAAGTTTCAAGACGACAGCACGAGCCGCGACCTGCCGCCCGCCTGGTTCTGTCTGCCCAGCGTCCACATCAAAGCCCAGGAGCCAATCGAAGCAGCCGCCTGAACCTGTGAACTCTGACCTTTGACCTGACGGACTCAGGGCTTTTGAAAAGGTCCCGGGGAGAGATCTGCTGTGATCTGGACCACCACTGAGCTGATCTAGATATTTATTGAGTGCATTTCCAGTGTGTAAAGCTTTTAGAGGTTGGAGATGTGTATATTTCTGCCAAATCCTCCACTTTGCGATCGCTGTTCTGAACGCATCATGCTCGATCACCTCCACAGGCAAAATGGATGATGAACAAAGGAGATCTTACAGTTTAGTCCGGAATCGTTCTCTTTAAGTAAAGAATTTAAAATGCGCTAGACTGCTTTGAATCTGATGGAAACATCTCCAGCTCATATTTCAACCCACAAATAATAGAACAAGAAATTAGATTTAGTTGGAGCCTATTTTTTAGAACTTTAGTTTTGCCTTATGACATTATTCGAATGACAATTAACGGATCAGTTCACTCCAGAATTAAAATGTCTGGATAATTTACTCACTCCAAGATGTTCATGTCTTTCCTTCTTCAGTTGAAAAATAAATTATGTTTTTTTAGGAAAACATTCCAGGATTTTTCTCCATATAGTGGACTTCAGTGGGTTGAAGGTCCAGATTGCAGTTTCAGTGCAGCTTCAAAGAGCTCTACACGATCCCAGACGAGGAATAAGGGTCTTGTATAGCAAAAAAAAATAGGTAATTCTCTAAAAAAAAAAAAAAAAATTTTTAGCCACATATGCTCGTGTTGCACTGCTCAGCGATGCGTCACACATGACGTAATCACGTTGGAAAGGCCAGGCGTGACGTAGGTCAAAGTACCGTGGGCGAGAAACATCGTTGACATCGACATCGTTGTTTTACCTTTTTTGTAAAGGGCGTCTGATTTGTTCTTTGCACGTTCCCTTTGTAAACACTTGCTCGGTGCTCCCCCCTACGTCACACGTGACCTTCAAACATGATGATCGCATCGCAGAGCTAGTGCGAGATGAACATTTGTGATTAAAAAGTATATAGATTTAAAAAATTTTTTAGAAATGGGCTGTTTTTTTTCCTAGATGAGACCCTTATTCCTGGGATCGTGTAGAGCCCTTTGAAGCTGCACTGAAACTGACATTTGGACCAAGTTGGTCCCCATTGAGGTCCACTATATGGAAAAAAATCCTTGAATGTTTTCCTCAAAAACCTTACTTTCTTTTCGACTGAAGAAAGAAAGACATGAACATCTTTGAATGACATGGGTGTGAGTAAATTATCTGGAAATTTTAATTCTGAAGTGAACTAGTCCTTTAAACACAAGTCTCATTACTGTAACGTGTTCTCCGGGGGCATATCATTTATTCACTTGTTTTGTAATTCTCATAATCGTAATCGGTGATTCTCGTTGAAGTCGATAATTTGAGTATTTAAATATGATTATCAGCATGGAATAAAGTTTTGTTTCAATCAGCATAGATTAAATTCAAATTTTTGATATATACATGTACATAATTAGATTTGTTGTATTATGGTATTATTGGAGATAGCAGGGGAAATGTTCTTAATTGTCATAAAAAATGTCTGAATTTAAAAAACTCTTACTGGGTAAAACAGTCTCTTCTTTGTGTAAAATATAATTGACTATTTCCTCCTTTTGATTTTTGGCTGAAATATGATCTGGTCGTGTTCTCGGCAGGTTTGACAGGGGATCACATTAATAGTGCATGTAAATATGAGTTATATCTGTCAGTATTTTCATGTATGAATGTATACTTTTTTTCGGGGGTTTGATGCATAAATGGTTTTGTGACTGTCATGGTTTGGATTCACATTTATTTAACTATGAAATTTCTTTAATGTGTTTGCGGTAACACTTTGGTATGGGGAACACATATTCAGTATTTTTTACTCAATAAACTCTTAATTTACTGCTTATTAATAGTTAATAAGGTAGTTGTAGCTTTTATGTTTATGTATGGGGTATGATTTAGGGATGTAGAATATGGTCATAGAATAAGGCATTAATATGTACTAATAAACAGCCAATATCCAAGCTAATAAGCAACTTGTTAAAAGTGAGAATTGTTCCCCATACTAAAGTGTTTGATCATCAATCTGATGTTCAATCAGTTGATGATTTTGATCAATCTAAGGGTACGATGTACTCAAAACGAAACTTTTTTCATTTGCATTTTTCGCATACAGACGACAACGTTGTCAAAACCACGGATCTGCGAAAATGATACGCATGCTCATGACGTCACGGTGTTCACAAGTTTGCATTTTTGTAGTTTACACGGAGACAATAACGGTATTGTTTTCAAAAACGTGCACTTTGAAACTCGTTTTCTAAAGTTATCGTTTTCAGGCCCCAAAACACTGTCGACTTGGAAATGAACGGCCAAAATGGATATGTTGACCTCATTCATCATTGCAATTATACTAATTAGATAAAATATTGATTAAATGTTAATAAAAAAATCTAAAATTTACATTAAATGTCTTGAATGTGTTTCAAACATCACCCAGACTTAAGATTGAACTTGAGCACAACAGCAGATGAATATGTTCAACCAAAAGTGTGTCTCATTCTGTTCTAGGAACTGAGGTCATTTTTCTGAGGTGAGCTTTCTAGCAACCGATGACTGCCGGAAAAGCGGTATCACTGCTTTATTGTGGCGTGGTCCCACGATGATAGGAGGCGGTTGAGATGGCCTACATTATGTGCAATAATCGTAAGTGATTGCAGTTGCAGTAATTCAATTATCATTAAACGTCCACTCCGGGATTCCACCGCTGAGATGTTTCAAAATCCATCTGAACAAATTGTCTCTAAATCACAGAATCATTAACTGAACAGGTCATTTGCTTTTAAAAATGATTCATATAAAGGTTCAGATGTATTACAGTATTGTAGTTTATGTAGAACAATCACTAATCTATACACACACACTAATATCTCAACGCCATATTTTGCAGCATACATTGAAAGTAATATATACAACAATTAACAAGACACTTAGTGTCCTGCAGTGTAAACATTACTCATTTACAGTCATTCAAAAGTTAAACATAATAGACAACAAAATGACATTCAAATGTTTGGAAAATATAATTTATTGTTAGTGTTTTTCAATAATTAAATATGAAATACAATACATTTTTGTAAAGCAAAATGAAACAAAGCAGTCCTTCACAGTCTTTCCTCGTACAAAGATAATTATATCAAATTATACAGCATATTAAATAATCTTGCAACCACTGGGATAAAAATTAAAACTAAATTAAGAAGATTAGACATTCAATTTCAGATGCCTGTAGAGTTCACAGTATGCGCATTTTTGTATTTTCCCCCCATTTACAGACTTTTTTTTTGTTTAAAACTTCCAAACGTTCAGATCGGATGAACTGCTCAAGACAGTCGGCAGCGATCAAAGAGGAATTAATCATTTTAATGACATTTTAAACTTTTCATATTTATCTCAATTAGTTTGAGTTAATGAGCCGTTATGCTTAAACACACACAAGCTCTGAATGATGAACCAAACAAACCCAGAATATTCTGTTTTTACGTGTGTGTGTGTGTGTGTGTGCGTTTTTTGTGATTTATGAGGACACAAATTTGTGTAATGACATGGGTATTACACTGTTATTACAATATAAACAGTTCATGAGTCGTCATATTTAAAATAGCTTTAAAAACATACTAAACAGTTTTATTAAAAATGTAAAAATGCTTTTCTGTGATGGTAGGTTTAGGAGTAGAGTTAATGGTTAAAAACCATTACGCTTATGGAATGTCTTCATTAAGATAGCAAAACTAACCTGTGTGTGTGTGTGTGTGTGTGTGTGTGTGTGTGGGTATTCCCTACGTTATGGGAACCAAATGTCCCCACAGGTATAGTAATACTAGTAAATTTTGATCTTGTGGGGACATTTTTCTGATCCCCATGAGGAAAAAAGCTTATAAATCATACAGAATTATCTTTTTTGAAAATCTAAAATAGCAGAAGATTTTCTATGATGGGTAGGTTTAGGGGTAGGGGTAGTGTAGGGGGACACAATGTACAGTTTGTACAGTATAAAAACCATTACGCCTATGGAATGTCCCCATAAAACACAAAAACACAACTGTGTGTGTGTAAACGTGCGACGGAAAGGTTTCTGATTGAAAATTGCGTCCTTGATGTCCGTTTGTGTGTGTGTGTGTTTCCTTCATGTTCCGTCATGAATGAGATTATCTCAGCACAGGTTTCCTGATGTTCACTTTGATCCGCTGTCGCCGCAGGATGGAAAAATTCAGTGGCTTCATCAAGCACACACACGAAATATAGTGAAAATGCAGAATACAGTTTCTTAATCTAGTCAAGGGGATGAACTTCTACTAATGCTGTCTTACTGTTCCTCCCAAACAGACACTAAACCTACAGCACGTCAGAGGGTGGCGTCGCTGGCCCGTGACATCACCCATTCGACCTTGGCCTCAGTCTTAGGTCACATGCACACCCTATTCAAGTATATGTGAATATTTTGGCATTCAAATTGCAAGCATTCAGTCACGGGCTGCGTCCGAAATCCCATTCTCTCTTGAGTATGTACTTTGTGAGTGCTAAAAAGTATGTGTGAACGTAATCCGGACATTTGCCATGTTGTCATCATCATGTGACCTACCAGCGTCAGTTGCGTCGCTTCACTGCCATTCACAAATCCTCTCCCGTGGCCTCATGGGATGGTAAAGTGTCCATCGTATGCACACTTGGTCATCCGGGTGTTCGGACAAAATACTTTTGTCACATACTGTATAATAGGGAAGTATGGACGCAGTCTTGACATGTACAAGACCACAGAAGAAGATTGTTCATACGAATGTCAGCTAAAGCGCCCCCTTGTGGAAATTCTGAAAATGCAAAACGTAAATCTGTTACCGGAAGCCAATTATTAGTTTATAAAGTTAGAAATATATATATATATATATATATATATATATATATATAAATGTATGTGGATCGCTTCAGAAGGCTTTTATTAACTCCCTGGAGCCGTATGGATTACTTTTATGATTGATGGATGTGCTTTTTTTGTGCTTCAAAAAATAGTTCCATTCACTCCCATTATAAAGCTTGGAAGAGCCAGGATATTTTTTGATATAACACCGATTGTGTTCGGCTGAAAGAAGAAAGTCATATACACTTAGGATGGCTTGAGGGTGAGTAAATCATGAGATAATTTTCATTTTTGGGTGAACTATCCCTTTAAATACAGTCATTTGTGTTCATGTATTTGTTTTTGGGGGGCCGAAGACAAACTCCGCTCATAAGCTATTAAAAATGAACCATAAAAATGTGACACAACAGACAAAACCATTGAGATTCCAATTTTGAGATTCAAAATACATTTTGTTTTGGATATTTTGGAAAACACATGTTTATTTTACTGCTCTTTGTCTATTTGTGATTTCAATTACAATACATATCTCTGGAATATGAGATCGTCCTGTGTGTACAGTAGATCAGAGAGTATGTGCACGCCGTCTGACGCTCAAACTATATAATAGAGATACCATGATCTGACAGAGCGCTTTCTCACGCTCTACTGCAACCTAAAGCTGAAGTGAGCTGTTGTAAGTGCACACTTCTGTGGATTAAGTGCACTTTCACACACTCACCGTTGACCGTCGGTTGCTGGAGAGCTCTCGCAGCGCATGTAAGAATCCGCTCAAGTTATTCTTGCTGATTCAGCCACTCGAAAACAGACATCGGTTGAGCGTATATATGTTAATGTCCAATTCCTCCATTCAGCTCGTCCTCTTAGCGACGGTGCGCCCGCAGCGGTGCATTGTGGGAGAGAGACTTAGGGGGTAGAGCTGAGAGGGATTTGTGCGTCTGTGGAGTTGGTCGTCTCGGGCTGATCCTGATCTTTTGCAGTGAGGGTCCGAGAGGATCTGGTTTGTCTGAGTGGCCTCTCTGTGTCTCTCCGTCTCCTTGGCAACCACCTGTGAATAGAGCGGAGTCTTATCAGTCAGCAGACAGCATCCTCGGGCAGTGCAGAGCCACAGTCGTCTCTTTCTCTCTCGCTGGATGTGCTGATCTCAACCGCTGGGTCGTGACCCGAAAAAGAATGGCAAAATAAACAGGCGAAGCACCTTTTAACAAGGCGTGCTTATGCTTCCCATATATACAGTTGACAACTGTATTCAGAGTGTCGTCAAAAAAAGAAATAATCTATTACTTTGTGTGTCCCAGTATGACGAAAGCCATGAGAAAATGATGCAATTTAAATTAAAATATGACCCATACATTTATTATGGCTTCTGCTCATAAGGCTTGTGTCAACCACACTGTGTTTGTGCAGGGAATTGTTTTTGTTAATAATATTAATAATGGATAAGATAAAAACAAGATTATTTTTTATTTATATAAATGAAAACAAAAGTTCTGTCTGAATTAGAAAAAAAAAACTGGAATTTTGCTTCTTCAGAAAATGTTTAGAGATATTTTAAAGATATTTTGGTAGCACTTTATTTTCCTCGTGTACATACTTATTATAGTTATTATAATAATTACCAGGTTATAACCCTAAACCTAACCTTAACCCGAGTAATTACCTTATATTAACCAGTATTTTCACTGTAAGTACACGTTGCATTTATTTGATCAAAAATACAGTAAAACAATAATATTGTGAAATATGATTACAATTTAAAAGAAGTTTATGTTTCAGTATATTTATTCCTGAGATGAAAGCTGGATTTTCAGCAGCATTTCTCCAATCTTCAGTGTCACATGATCCGGTCACGTGATGAATGTGCTGACTTGCTGCTCAAGAAACATTTATTATTATTAATATAAGTGTTTAAAACAGTTGTGCTCGTTCATATTTTTATGAAATGTATTTTTTCAGAATTCTCTGACGAACGGAAAGTTCAAAAGAACTGCATTTATTTGAAATTCTGAATAACTGTATAAGAAAGTGGCAGAAATCAATTTAGCAGGACAAATTATTGAGCGTTTCAATTTAGAAGTCTGCTGTATGTTGTTCCAAAATTGAATCTCAAGATTCTGATGAATGGTTTGTTATTCTGTCAGTGTGACAGTAATGATGAAGGTCGAGCGGCGTTTGAGTGAACTCTGCCTCGCTGATTCTCCTCGGGTCGAGTCGGGCCGGGCCGGGATCTCGGGGGTCTCTATGACCCTTTATATATTTGTGTGTCTGTTTTTGCAGGACCCAGGGGTTCCGTCAGAATCTTTCAACAGTTTTGGGAGGAGATCGTCTGAATAATTTAGTGATGGGTTCTTGGGCTGTGTCACACTTCTCTTCATGTCTGCCAGATGAATCAAATGAATGTGTGCTTCTACTGTAGCTTCAGTGTGTCAACGCTGAGATGAGATCCAGTGAAGAGCAGCCCTGTGAGCTCTCAAAGCTGTGTGTGTGTGTGTGTGTGTGTGTGTGTGCGCAGCAGCAGTATTGTGCTCTGTTCAAGTATTCTTTTAGTCTGTTTGTAATCTGTCTCTCTCTGAGAGGTAAGAGGATAATGAGAAGCTAATTTATGGGATGAAAGGAAATCACAGACAAGAACAACTTTTCCTGTGATATATGATTTTGTGTCTGTGTTCACTTGTCATTTTCAGCTGCTTGAAAGTTCTTGACTCTATCACCAGATATAGCCGTCGCCTTTTATTTATGAAAACGTAGCAAGACCTAATCAACGGATCTCAAATTTTCAGTTTACTTCAATAGTGCTTGTCACACAACCCGTCCAAATCAGCTTCATGAAGAAATCGTCAAGCCAAAATCGACTGTGGCAAGAAAAAACAAGGTGCTTGCGATGTCAATATCATGGGTTCGATTCCCAGAGAATGCATGAACTGACAAAATGTATACCATGAATGTCGATTTAGATAAATGCAATGCATGAGAAGTTGACTGGTGCAACATTGTCCAATTTGATTTTTTTATACCAATTTTGAATAAAGCAATGATATCAATCTTTTGGTAATATCAAAATACCAACTCAACCGTAATGCTGCTTTAAGCGTTAATGCTGTGTTGGGGAAAGTTACTTTTAAAAGTAATGCGTTGCAATATTGCGGCACTCCTTAAAAAAGTAACTAATTGTGTTACTTTTTATGGGAAGTAATGTGTTACATTACTTTTACGTTACTTTTTCTCTCCTGGGCTGGGCTTGGTTGTTTGTTTTTTAAAGTTTTATTTTTGTCAAAAAAAAAAAAAATCCTTTCCTTCCCTTTTCCCTTCCTACTCTAGCTTATGGTACTGAGCAATGTTTGAAACTTGTATTGTGAGCACTTCCTGTGTTATTTGCCAATTCATGAAGAATCGCTTGTTTGTTCTCCTCACTTGTAAGTCGCTTTGGATAAAAGCGTCTGCTAAATGATTAAATGTAAATGTCAAATGTAAAGGCCGTTTCACATCAGAAGTGAAATGAATAAGCCTCAGACTGAAGGAAATGCAGATTCATGCCTGAACAGTAGAGGGCGCTGCTCAAACAAACCTTTCAGATGCTGCCATTCTGGATTGAAGAAGAATATTATGCAGAAGAAACTCTTATTTCAGCAATAAAACAAAATAATGATTGTAAATGTAAAGTCGTCATGAAATCAAAACGGACCATATTTGTTACTAGTCTTGTGGTGAATAATTAATCAGTGCAAGTTAATACACAGAAAAAAATAGTTTGTCGTCTTAATCTTTAATTAAATTCTGGAAAGTTACTTCCAGTCTGGAATGGCGTTCCTTCTCTGATGACGTCAGTTTGACGGCTTGGGTTGAAAACGCTAACGCTGAACGTTAGTCTGCTATGAGCGAGAGATGCGGTAATGTAAGATCATGCTCTCTATTCAATATTCCCTACTGGAGAACAGTCATTTACAACTTCCAGTTCACAGAGACTTTAAAAGTAATGCATTACTTTGCTATAGTTACTTGAAAAAAGTAATCTGATTACATTAGTCGCGTTACTTGTAATGCTTCACCCCGAACGCTTTGCTTATCCGATCAGTAAAAACACATGAAGTGAACGGGTGTAAAAGGCCCTTTGAATGATTAATCCTCTGCCTTTTCTTAGGTATTGATGTCAGTTTGAAGATAAAATAAACATGTATGACGAAAATGTGTAAATATTGGATCTGTGCAGGTCTTTCAGTGTAAAAGTAGGCTGTTGTTCAAGATAATCAGAGAAAATCACTTACTGCTTTTATTGTATTTCTTTGCTCTTTATATCTGACTGTTTACGTGAATAGTTCTTTAAAAACCTGAAGCTGTTTACTTAATTGGCTACATTTATATACTTAAAAGCTAAATGCTGTTTTTTTTTATTTAATTTAATTATTCATATTTATTTATTTCTTATAACTGTGTTAATTAGAAGGTTTTGCTGTGGTAATTGATATCAAGAATTATGAATTTTCACTGAATTTCGCATCTAATATGGGAGCAGATACACATTTAAAAAATGGAAACTGCAAACTGTGTTTTTTTGCCATTTACGTGGATGAAACATAATTTGATTTGTGCCGGATATCACTGGAAAAATGAGTTGACAGAGTAAATATGGTAAAGAATTCCTCAAAATGCTACAGTAGACAGAAAATGAAGACCAATAGAGATAAACGAAGCACAACGCTTGAAATAGAACTGCTCATGAATAACTCTCTGATATTACCTGAAAAGAGATTGGTGTATTGATCTCCGATGTTGTGTTAGCATTGGGATATTAAGCTGCCCATTACTGAACTCTGACAGCGAATTGAGGGTCTTTTAGCTGAAGTGGGTCTAATGCTGCATTACAGGATCGGTTTTAAAGTCTATAGTTGAGTTATATTTAGCTCACTGTTCCCAGAGCAGTTAGATTTGTACCTTAAACACGTCACTGTAGTTAATAGTACCGGTTCAGAACAAGTTAAGCTCTTTTTTACCACAGAAAATGCTGGAGAGCTCTTTTACAGCTCAAATAAAACATTTTTTTATGCAAGGATTAATATAAGTGCTTCAAAGAAAAAAAAAATCTCCAGAATGCCTTGCCCCATAGACTTCCATTACAAGTGAATTATTGAAAATGTGATTCACAAATGATTTTTCCAAACCGAGGAACAAGTCAGAATTATTTTCTCTGCTAATCGACAGCTTGTCGTGGATTGGCTTAACTTGTATTACATATTTCCATTCGCGCATAGTTTATTTATATTAAATGTACATGGGACAAATTCTTTCTTTCTTTTTGATCCACAGACAATAATACACATTGATAATAATACAGTTCCTGGAAGACAGAGAGAGAGAGAGAGAGTATCCGTTCTTTGGCTCTGGTAACAAAAGAGAATCCTTAAACCATTAGAAAAAAACCATCACTTTTACATTTATTTATTTATTTTCCTGACTTAAATGAACCTCGCTTTACTTGAGGGATTGGACCCATTCTTTCCTGTATGTAAATGAGCTCCAAGGAAGCACGAGTTCAATTAATTTCCATGTTTCCAGCATCTGAGCTCAGAGATTTACTTAAGCTCTCTCGCTCTCTCTCGCTCTCTCATATGAAGCTGCCACGCCCTTCATTATATGTGCCAGCGCAGGTGTGAAGAGACAGAAAGGTCACAAAATAAAACCAAAGATGGATCAGTATGAATTTAGGCAAAGAGCATTCTGAGAGAAAAGGCTGCGCTTGCACATGAGAGAGTTGTATAAATGAATGCGCAATGCTGAAAACAGAAGAAAAGTCAGAAATGAATCAGAAATCTGTGGTCACGTGTTGAGCAGCATTAGGCTTGATCGAGAGACATCGGTGTATGACGTCGAAGTACGATGAGAGCGATTCAAAAGCATAAGGAGACGTTTGCCCTCCAGTCGCTCTCGTGGTACTTTGACGTCATACACCGATCGGTCTGCGCCGCGCCGATGTATCTCATCGATGTAGAGGTGTTGTGTTCGCTGAGTGAACATGATGGTTATTGTAGTTCTAGACTAAATGTATTTACGTGTATTTACTCATCTCACTTGCACGAAAACATTCAGTTTTACTCAAAATGAATAAAAACAGTGAAATGCAATCTCAGAATTTTATGCAAACCTGTAATAATTAACTATATTAAATTACACAAATATACTTTATGTATTTAATCTCACTTTATTAACCAGTGTCTTTACTGCTGGCCTTCAATGATCTAATTCAACCATACTAATAAGAAAGAAATTACTTTAGATTAGATTTAGAAATTAGTGTGTTGATCTTCATTCTCCTGTATCCTATTCTTCTTCAATCCAGAATGGCAGCATCTGAAAGGTTTGTTTGAGCGGCGCCCTCTACTGTTCAATTTGCATTTCCTTCAGCCTGAGGCTTATTCATTTTACTTGTGGTGTGAAATGGCCTTTACATTTCACAAAATTAGAGCTTTAAAAAAAACAACCAAGCCCAGCCCAGGAGTGAAAAAGTAACGTAAAAGTAATGTAACATATTACTTCCCATAAAAAGTAACACAATTAGTTACTTTTTTAGGGAGTGCCGCAATATTGCAACGCATTAATAGAGATTAATCGCCAAAACTAGACATTTTTTTGTTATTATTTAAAAAAATGAAACAAGCAAGCCCAACCCAGATGAGGAAAAAGTAACGCAAAAGTAATGTAACTCACTACTTTTCATAAAAAGTAACTAATGCAATTAGTTACTTTTTAAGGGAGTAATCCTATATTGTAATGCAGTACTTTTAAAAGTAACTTTCCCCAAAACTGATAACAAGATACTTTCTCTGAAAACTAGCGTAAGAAAGTGCTGGTTTTGATGTGGTATTACACACAAATCTTTACTAGTCTAAATCAAACACGCTCTCTGAAATAGACTTCTCTATCCGACCATTGGAAAGTCTGATTCATTTCAACTGTGATTTGGTTCAGTTTAATGTACTGGTTTACTGGTTGATTCGCCATTACAAACAAAGTTCCTACATATTTTACTTCACGATCCTAGAAAGTAGGAACAGGTGTACTATGAACTCATATTTCTCGTGTTCTCTCTGACCTGCAGCAGAGCTCTGTCCTCTGATAATCCTTTCTTCATTAAGCAGTCATCTTTCTGCCTTCACACATCTACAAATATCCTCCGTGTGTGTGGGAGAGTGTTGTGGGGAGTTTTGAAATGTGAGAAAATGAAACTAAATTTAGCAGCAGTACATCAGACAGAACATTTCCCCGTGTCTGTGTTTAGCCGTGTCTGAGCGATAGCGTCTCTCGCGCCCAACGCGTCTTTCTGCGTGTTTACCGAAGGATTATTCATGTTTGATATCGATGCATTCGCCGAAATTCTCAGCATACGCTTTGAATGTTTGTGTACAGCTCGTGTTTGATTCTCTTGGTGCAGATTACGTCTAGTTACTAAAAGATGGGGTTCTTGTAAAAATACCCACTGCGATCTGATTCAGAATGAGTTTCACTGGGCCAGTGAAAAACGGTATGAAAAAGTACAACGTGTGGGTGTTTGTCCACCTCACGATGTGGGATTTAGTACACTGTGTGAGAGGATAGTTTCACAGAGATGCATTAAAGAAATAGTTCATCCAAAAATGATAATGTCATCATTTATTTAACAAGATTTGCTTGATCATTTGCATACAGCAGCTGCTCAATATAAGGAGATGGAGGAAGCAGAAACTGCACAAACATGACTTATTCAGAGTTTTGGGTTTCTTAGCTTAAATTTTGTCCTGTTTCTCCAAAAAACTTACTTTATTCTGAAGACATGAAATACAGTGCACAAGTCATATACCTGTATGTTGTTTTTGGCACTTTTTGAGCAAATGTCATTGTATACATCCATTGGATAAAAATAGCACCATGAACATTTTGCAAAACATCTCCTCTTGAGTTTCATATTCACAGAATCAGTGGCGGTTCTACACGGAGGCCTAGGGAGGCCCGTGCCTCTGTAGACATGTCCCTGGCCACCCCTGTGGCCCCCCCTGTGCTGACCAAAAAAAAAAAAAAAATGAATTATGACTTTATTATGATTTTACACGCGAGCGTCAAAAGCGGAACTAACGCGACGGAACGTTCTACACGGGTAAATTAGAGCCGCACCGGCCGCGTAAGTGACTCGTATCTCGTAAGTAACTGGTTGTTCCTGCACAATGTTGTGATGTTAACCACGTAACTTCATCTGTCTTGGCTGTTGCATTGCGATAACATACATTTGAGTAAAGTAACCAACAGGCTATCTGCCCGTGTTAAGTAGGGAGGGATGGTTAGGCAACGAAATGTAATGCACGTTTTTTTTCTTCCGATAGTTATCTTGAAACGAGGAAGGGACATAGCGTCGTTTTTTTTGTTAACAAAAAAGTGAGAGAAACGAATCACGGTATTGAGAGAGTTGAGGAGCAGAAAGAGAGAGAGCCAGAGGAGTCAGTGGAGACTGGAGAGAGGGCAGGTGATGAAAATGAGGACTCTGACACAGAGAGGGAAATTCCAGAGGGGGAGGAGGATGAGGAAGAAGGGGAGGAGCATGAAAAAGAGGGTGAGGAGAACGAAGAAGAGGGTGAGGAGGAAGAAAACATACAGGGACAGAGAGAGGAACAGCCAGAGGGACAGAAAGGGGATCCATGTGGATCAAGAACTGCACCATCAGGTTTGTGATGAAGAAGGTTATTACTATTTGCAAAGCAGTTCAATTATAATTTCATTGTAGGCCTACTGTGTGTCCTTAAAATGGTGCTTTCTCCTGTAAATAATTTTGTCAATATGGATCTAATGTTTCTTTTTTTAAAGTGAATACTAGGCCTACATTTTGAAATACATGAAGTACATGCAGATATGCACTACCAATCAAAAGTTTGGAAACTGTGCCGTTTTGGTTGTTTTTGAAAGAAGTCTCTTCTGCTCACCAAGGCTGCATTTATGTTATTAAAAATACAAAAAAGCTCTAAAATTGTGAGATATTATTAAAATGTAAAATAACTGTTTTCTATGTGAATATATAGTACAGTGTAATTTATATCCAGTGATCAAAGCTGAATTTATCTTCATTACTCCAGTCTCCAGTGTCACATGATCCTTCACAAATCATTTATAATAATCATCAACATTAATGAACCTTTTTTGCACCTGCACTCACTCTTGTACAAATGTTGTACAATGTTGTAATAAATGTTTATATGATTGTAAAGTAAAGTAGTTTATAATCTTTAAATATAATTTGTTACCATTTTTAATGTGCCCCTCTGGTTAAACACTGGCCCCCCCTTGGCCCCCCTAGTAAAAATTGTCTAGAACCGCCACTGCACAGAATATTTAGAACAACATGCGCAGGACCACAAACGCTGAATTTTGGATGACCTATTATTCCTTTAAGGCTAAAGCTTGGTTTTTTCTGCAGTGCGTGTACTTGTGCATTACATACACTGAAAAAAAAAAAAAAAGAAATACGGTAAAAAAACGGCAGCTGTGGATGCCAGAACTTTACCGTAAAAAGTATGGTAGCAATGTTGTAGGTTTAATGGGACAGCTGTCTATTTTACAGTTCAAACCCGTATAATTTAAAACTGTTTATTTTACACACTATTAAAAAAAATCTATATTTACGGTAAAAAAAAACTTATTTTATTAACTGATCTAATGTTAATTTACTGCTGCAACCTATTGAAGTACTAATATCTGTTCTGTACCTTTGTAATAAACTACAAACAACCACCAATCACAGTGGTGATGAGGGTCACATGATGAATCAAAGCTCATCACAAGCAGCTTTTCCAAAAGCTAAGAATGACAATGCTAATATATAGCATGTCCTCACAGTGTCATTCACACAAACTCTAAACACCGTCATGGTAACACACACAAAATTTTCAAAATGTAATAAACATTAATTTAACAACATTAGATGAAACATAACATGAAACCCTAATTTACATAACGGATTAGAAAAAAATTAAGAAGAAACTGTTACTTCAACGAAAATACCTCAAATGTGAAGTGCCACGCAGGGAATTGTGGGAACGTCAATTTACGGTTTTTCACTGTAAATTATACGACTTATTTTTCACAATTTTACCTTAAAATTACATTATATGTACCGTTAGATCTATTACAGTTATTCACCGTATATTTTACAAAAACTCTCTGTAAACCAATTAACTGTGTTTCACCGTAGCATTTTTACAGTTTTTTACTGTTAAAATCACGGTCATTTTTTACAGTGTATTCTTGATTCTTTCTGTTACATATTCTTGTTTTGTTAATAAACATCATTAGAGGATGAGAGGGAGTTTAGTCCAATCAAGTTACCTTTATTTCTATAGCGCTAGATTGTTTCAAGCAGCTTTACAGTGATATCAGGAAAATGATTCAACGACACAAAAGGTTCATGTCAGCCGTACAGCAGCTCGAAAAGAAAACAGAGTCATTGTTCAGCTGAAGTCAGTTCAGTGTTGATTCAGTTCTGTTCTAAAGATCATCAATTATTAAATGGGTTCATTTCATATATAAAGCAGTTCTGCAGAAAAACAATGATGTCATCATCCAGCTCAGTCAAATCAATAATACTGTGAGACATTATCTAAATTTTCTAAATGTCATCATGAACCTCTGTTTTTGCCACTTTCACTGGGACACTGCACAAATATTGGGACAGGACCTACATTTACCTACCAAAATACATGGTGTCCAGATAACTACAGTTATTTCAGTCACAGATTGATGCTCTGGAAAACTGAACTCTTTTCAGAAGGTCCGAATGCTGTTTTAATGTCCAGATGTCTAGTTCAATTTATTTGAACGTTTTGTTCGGACAGTGATCCTGTGCAGCATGCATTCAGACAAGATTCAACTAGGTAAATGATAACCGAAAAACTATTTCTTGGTTTGTTACATTTAATGTGTATGTTGTTTCATTAGATTTGTTTAGCTGAGAAGCCTATAACAGGCTGTTTAATGGCAGGTGACAACATAATTCAGCATGGAGGTTAATAAAAGTTAAATATATATTTCCCCCCCTCTCTAATCAGGCTATAAGTGTTCAATGACATTAATGATCATATTTTATTGGCTCTTGGCTGAATTAATATTTACCCATTGTGGCATATTCTCTCATGCGTGACATGCGCGCGCACACAAAGGTTCACTCAGGAACAGTAACAAGAAATTGAATGAATTTTACTATGGGAAATTTTTTATGTAATATGCTAATATTATTTATAGCTTTTGCTCTATATCCGCCTCACCGCGCGCATGCATTATGCTGTAATAATGTATTTCTTGTCATGCCACGTTATAGGCTACTTTACATTTACATTGCTCTTAAACAGGTGCAGATTTTTAACATAAAGCGTTACCAGACTGAACGGTCAGCAGCAGGTGATTTACCTTTTTAAAAAATGAATCTGAATTCAGTCTTGTTGTTTTTGAGTCACCTGTTGAGAAGGTGCAAATTGCTTAAAATATTTCAAGCTGAGATCGTAACGCACACGCACGCGCTCAGTGTGCATGTAGTGTAGAGTGTCTCCATCTGTGTGTGCGCTTTGGTGATGTGTGTGAGTGTGTGTGTGTGTGTGTGTGTTTTCTCAGGCTGGCACACACTGAAGTCTGCCAGCGGACGCTCGCGGTGGCATACCGTGACAGTGCAGCTTTACCGGAGTGAGCCAAACGAGAGTCGAGTCCATCCATCCATCCGTCCAGCCATGAGTCACCGAGGAAACAGATGGGCACATTCGCGCTCGGACCTGTTGTTCGTGTGACCATCAAGCGCATTAAGTTTAGCGTCTCGGTGAAGCCGCGGGAATAAGTGATTTTCTCCTGGGTTCGATCACGTTTGGAGCATAAGTCGTGCGCTGCGCGTCTCCGCCGCTCATCAGATGATGCGTGTTCACGGGTCCTCCTCCGGTACCTCCGGCATTACTCACGCACCGGCGGAGTGAGAACAGCTGAAGATGATCCTCAGATGAACAGGTCGGGGAAACTTTTTCTGGAAGATGTTTAGGGGAGCTGTTTGGATATCTGACGGCCACGACGATGAGTTTGTTTAAACGCACAAGAGGAGGAAATTTAACAGGTGCGTAATTGTCACTCGAGCATGAATCCCAGTGGCTTCTGGCACCTTCTCCAGTTCAGAAGCTCTTTGGAGATCACTCGGGGAGCGCGCTAGTTGATGGCACTGCGCGCCGGGAGGACTTTGCTGTGGCTCGGGCAGGTTTTGCGCAGAGTTTCGCGGCTGCAGGGCTTGTGGTCCCGGCGCTCCAGCAGTCTGCTGTGTCTCTCGGCCAGCCAGGACCACGATCAAGGGACCTGTTACAACCGCAACCGGTGTCCGAAGACGCATCAGCAGCACTGCCCCTATCCGCCCTTTCCAGACTGCTGCTGCGCCTTCCCGGGGGATAAGAGGGGACATGAACCCCTCAGCCGCCGGTTCCTGGTGGCCATGAAGAGGCAGAACGTGCGGACGCTGTCCCTGATCGTCTGCACGTTCACCTATCTGCTGGTCGGGGCCGCGGTGTTTGACGCGCTCGAGTCGGACTTCGAGATGCGGGAGAAGGAGCAGCTGGAGGCGGAGGAGAAGCGCCTCCAGGGCAAGTACAACATCAGTGAGGATGACTATAAAAAGCTGGAGACCATCATCATGGAGGCCGAGCCGCACAGAGCAGGGGTCCAGTGGAAATTTGCAGGGTCCTTTTACTTTGCCATCACTGTCATAACCACTATAGGTGAGTTCGGGCTCCTTTTCTGTGTGCTTTGCGCACAGAGAGTGCTTAATGCACCTCGTTTTGGATACAAATGTGAGGTTTATAGAGCACTTTTTGCACTTCGTATGATGAGCTGGACATCTCCGTGGCGCGTGCAGGGACACCTGCTTAATCATTTCAGCGGGAGGAAAAGTCCAGCCTGGGGTTTGTCTGAGATGAAGGGACGTTATCAATGCGCAGAAAGTCGCTGTTATCATCACACCACAGGTGTGCCATTTGTTGCATAATGTCAGGAATCACAATAACTACATCAATAACTAGTCCGGGTTTGTGTAGTTTATGAGTCATTGGCATAGAAATACATTTCTTAACACGAATTTGATTATGTAAACTATTTATTTCAAAACTGCAATTGACGTTTTATTAATATTTAACAATGATGGCATGATTTAATTTTAAATTAATAGCTTGAAATGACATTAAACTTGATGAATCTGTTGAGCATCTGTTGACATAAACACGGGCAACACTAGTTACTTAAAATATTGTTAAGTTTAAAAAGATATGCAACATTTGACAATTTGGCATGATCATATACAGCACAAGTTTGTAGTTCAGTCTTGTGTTGGGCAGTGCCGTGGTGCTGAAAGAACAGCGCACCGACACCGCGAGCACCGCGCGACATAAAACATCATAATGCGTCTTTATGATGAGGCGTCATGACAGTTCATATGAGGACATGAGACGTGGTGGAGTGGCTCTGTAATGTCTCTCTCTGTCTCACACACACACACTCGCACACACTCGCACGCACGCGCGCGCGCTGCAGGGTCAGATGAAGGCCAGGGTCATGCGTGTTGCAGTATTGTATCTCTGATTGAGTTCATTTCTCAATGCATCAACATTCAGTGTCATTAATGGTTCAGTAGAAACACTGTAAAATCAATCCTGATGCAACAGGTGCCGGTTACAGCTCCAGCTGAGTCGCCTCTCACACATCATGCACATTATTATTGCAGTGTTTGCAAGGCAGAAGAGTATTGCGGATATAGTTCTGGCTTCATCCTAAACCCTTCATTTCCAAGTATGAAACTTTCGCAGTGAATTCAGCTTTGATTTGTATATTACAAGTTTTGACTTCTTTTAATAGAATATAAAGCTAGACATATTTGCTCTTTCTGCATCTATTATAAGAATCTATATCCACCTTTATGCTGGAAAGATGATGCTGAGTGTCATGACAACAGCAAATCGGCATTTCGTTTACACAGAATCAAAGACTGAAACTCGAAAACTTCAGCACTATTTTTGTGCTGCTTTGCGAGAATTACATTTTCTTCAGAAGAAAATGCAAATCTAGTGCAAACATTCTCTCTCTATGTGTGTGTGTGTGTTTTTGTGATTTATGAGGACACAGATTTGTATAATGACAAGAGTATTACACTGGTATAATGACTTAAACATGAAATACGAGGACATTTCATGAGTCCTCATATTTAAGCTTTAAAAACATACGAAACAATGTTTTATTAAAAATGTACAAATGCAGAATGTTTTGTGTGATAGGTAGGTTTAGGAGTAGAGTTAGTGTAGGGGGAGAGAATGTACAGTTTGTACAGTAAAGAAACCATTATGCCTATGGAATGTCCTCATTAAGATAGCAAAACAAACCTGTGTGTGTGTGTGTGTGTGTGTGTGTGTTGCACAAGTTCAGATGAGTAATTGACAGTTAATAGAGCGATGCAGGGATGATGTCAAAACCCAGACTAACTGATTCTCTTTGAGATTTTCCTATGGGGTTTTCAATTTATGAGTCCAGTAAGGTCTGTCGGTGTGGGGCAACTTTTTGAGCAATGTTGCTGGCCAATGTCTCCCGAGCGATGTTGCTTGGGCACTTTCCCATTGAGAATGGGAAACAAATTTCGATCTAAAGTATCCATATAGAAATGTGTTGCCCATTGTCAATGGGAAAGTGCCCAATCATCATCGTTCGGAGAGACCACAGAATTCATCAAATCTATCACTGCTCCATGATGATGTCACTTCCCACGTCCTGAAGGATGATGTCATCAGGCTTTTGTTAGTTTAAGGGATTAACATGGTTGGGAAGTGATACTGAGGACACAGGAAAAAAAATGAATACCAATTAAAACAATATTCTGAAGAAAATGTATTTAGTTGGAGTTAGATTCAAGTATATACACCTGCGGTATTTCTTAATAAATACCCCGTTTTTCATGTTAAAATTAGAGCAGGATCTTCTTCAGTGTCTTTGGCACAATTTCTTACATCATGATTAACAATTAACGAAGGAGGAGGAGAATTTGAGTGGAAGAAAACATTTATATATATATATATATATATATATATATAAAGCTGGACAGATTAAGTCTTCATTCAGTCCATGTGGTTGTAGTACTGAGATGAAAAATCCATTTGCTTTCAGTTTGTAATGATTTCTGTTCCGTATTCGTATAATGACGCATCAGAAGTTCCATATCTACTATTCCACAAAAAGACAAGCCATTAACTGTATGATTTTCCTCTGTGAAACGTCAAGCAACTGGTGATTTACTATCAACTCTGTGTTCATTAACACAGAATCTCAGTTGACGGTTGGTTTTACCCACATATTATAGGCCAAGAAATCAAATATAACACATCTGTTGAACAACAAGAAAGAAAATGACTGATTTCAAGCTTTTTTACAGCCCCAAAATGTCTACGTGGGACCTTTAATTATTTTTGGATGCATTTCGACAAAAGCTTGTATCAAATAATCTAAATATTAAAATATTCAATATCTGATAGCACATGAAAATGTACTGAATAACAGGACTGCTCAGTGTCCACACGGCAGGTATAATGTGCGGAATGTACTTCTGCAGGCCGAATGTTGTCCTCAATGTGTTGATGGGGTTTTAGTGGTGTGTGAACAGCAGCTCTTGTGTATAATGAATGAGCGTCTTGAGCATTCTGTGAAAGGACGCTAATGCACAAACTGTGTTCTGCTGTGTGCAGTTGTGTACAGTGAGCTCAGGAGAAATGCAGCTGAGCACGCAGTGATTGTGGACTGAATAAACAGTTGCTTTGTGCTTGTAATTGCTGGTCATTTGTCGTGCGCAGATAATTAGAATATAGCTAATGGTTTTCATTTCATTACTACTGTGGTCGAGTGAGTGACTCCATACAGCTTTATTTCTTACTGTACCGTGGTAATGCAGTGTTTTTTGGCCATATACTCTGATAATGATAAACCATGTTTTTTTTGTTACATGGTAATAATATTTTGAAGTGTTTTAAAGTGTAAAATATGATGGTATTATTGTGTGTGTTAATACCATCATGGATCTGGTGATGAATATATTAGTTTGAAATCCAAACACAACTTCCCATAGCACCTGTTATGTGTTTGAGACGAATTCTGGTTTTGGATTGGAATGAATGTGGATTTTAAATTAAATTCCATATACAATAAGACCTGCCTAAAAAAAGACTGACCAAATACAGTGATCTGTGCCTCAATAGGTTTAGTCTGTTTAATTGAGATTATTTCTGTTTTTAGATGGACAATCACACAATTTCTTCCTTTGTGATGTCAAAACAAATTATCCTATTTCCATTTAACATATTTTTTTGATTTTATCCAGTCAATTCCTGGTGCATAAAATCAAAAAGTCCGATAATGGACGTAAAACAGATTAAAAATGGCATTTATGTTGACTTTAACTTGAGCCCAAACCAGATTATTATTTTAATATAGGGTGTTTTAAATGACAAAGCATGTTCAAAGGCCACAATTAAAGCTACTTTAAAGTGGTTTCTCTTCTTTGACCTTTTTTCACTTGTAGTTTATTGAGCAAAGCACTTCATTTGAGAACAATTCTGCTTGCATTGCTTTTTAATTCCTAAACAATCAGAAATTCAGTGGGTGAGATGTCAGGGTCACCGGGCTTAGAAGAACACCGTATAATTTTATTCAGTTTAGTACAATGAATTCAATTGAACTGGCACATTCAGCCCATCGCTGCTGTATGTATCTGCACAGAGATGGAGAACTGAGGCCTATATTTGAATTGATCTCTTGAGTTTGTATTTTGAAATGGAACTGGCTCCATACTTAAGTGACCAGGTGGCTCAGTTTGGCACGTAAAAAAAAAATGCACATTAGCAATGTAAAGTTTCAGCATGATGCAATTCACCTCTTTTCAACCTGACAAAAATGGGCTGTATTTCAATTTTTAAAGGTGCAGTAAGCATTTTCTGAGAAACACTGTTGATATTTGAAACCACCAAAACAATCACACCCCCGATCTTGATAGCTCCACCCCCAAATCCAGGTACGAGCTATGCAACACAGACACCTCCCCCCCCTCATGAGTGGACACGCCCGTTGCTGCTGATTGGCTACTTTTGGCGCTCCATTCCACTTTCAACAGCGTTTCTCAGAAATCGCTTCCTGTACCTTTAATACAATATAAATTTCATATTGTTTTTAAAAGTGAATTTTTGAGATTCAAATGAAATTCTCTTCAAAACAAGAGCAAGATTTTTAACACACACTAAATCCACTGTTGTTAATGTGCTTGTTAAATCACTATTGCTTTAAACTGCATTAGTTTGTCATGTGCCGATAGCCTCGTGGGTAGCACCGACGTATAGTGGCGTTGCGCTTCGGGTGACCAGAGTTCGAGTCCCAGCTCTTCCCGATCCTATTTCCCTCTCTCTATCACTCTCTCCCATCTTGCTTTCTGTCCACTCTATACTATCCTATTATAATAAAGGCAAAAAATAAAAGTAAATCTAAAAAAAAAAAACTTGTTACACATTCAGTGGCCAGTTCAAACAAGTGAAACACACACAGTCTTCATATGGATCCGAAAGTCATATTTCTGTAGTAAATATTATTGAAAGTAATGAGCTACAGATATACAGTAAAATTCTTCGACTTGTTGATTTGATTTTGTTTCTATCTATCTATGATACTTTTGTGTCTCCAAGCACTCTGCCAACAATATCGAGTGACAGTATGTTTTTAATAATTAACAGATTTATTAGTTTTGATGAAATTGAGAGGCCAGTGGATGTGCAGTTGTGTGTGTATGCATGTGGGGGGGGGGTGGAAATGTCAGGGTAGCCTCGAGCCTTGGTTTCCGTGGAGACACTGTGTGTCTTGGTCATGTGTGCGGCGCTAACTCGGCGTCGAGCAGATTGCGCGGGGAGCTGGTTCCACTTGCCGTGATTAATTGCTCGGAATGTTTCCACCTTTCCGCAGAGGCTGAGTGCGACTGAGTTTGTCCAGGCAGCATGTGCTGTTCCACACAGAGGCGCCCCTCCGCTGGGCATCACGTTTTACCCACAATACACTGCTCTGTGTGAGTTTTGAGAGCTGGAAAGGGTCAACCGCCGGGCAGTGGAAAACAGGCCTCTGTAGATTTAAACTATTTGTTTGCACTCTAAAATGAAAGAAATAATGCACCAAAATGACTGGCTTTTGAAATACAAGCAAATACTTTAGTTTAGCATTTCAAAGTAGTTATTTATTATATTATTTAGTTTTACTTTATTGGCAGTGGTGTGAAGAAAAATGCAGCCATTTCTAGCCAGTGGCAGCAGTGGAGTAAACTGTGACTGTCCGACGCAGGCTTTAACAAGGTTCTGGGCAAAAATGACACCAAAAGGAGCAAAAACACCTCATTGTGAATTCCTACATTTATTTTTATTTTTATTAGTGCTTATTTATTTTCTTTTAATTATTTTTTTTTTTTAAATATTTGATACTTTTCATATATTTTAGCTTTAAGTATGCATGTTCTTACTTTAAATTATTGTTTTAATTTCTACTTGCTTTTTAACATTTGATATTTAATATTTTAATTTTTTATATTTATTTTATTTTTATTTACTTTTTAACATTTGATATATTTCATAATTTATTTCTATAATTATTTAATGGTTTGTATAACATTTGTTGTGATATATTTTTATATTTATTTTTATACTTTTTACATTTGATCATTGTGCTTTACAGCTCTTTATTTGAACCTGTCAGTAACAACCATAATTGTTCAGATTGACAATTTAAGTTAATTGATTAAATTGAAATATTAGACATAAATATTAATATATAAGTGACGTGCATTTTTACAAGGTTAAGAAAAATGTGCCACCGTAAATGTATAAAAATACCTCTTAAAACCATTTACATGGGGCAAATATTACCAATAATAATAATGATAAAAAACAATTCTGACCTACTATATATTCTGTCCAGCAAATCAGTTGTTGCCTAATTCACACTTATAATGACACGAGGTCCTGTATGATGTGTCCTCCCACAGATTGATCCTATGCTCCTGATTGCAGACATGAGTTTGCTTTAGGATCAGTTTGATAAGCCAATTTTGCGGAAACCTGTTTGAAAACAGTCATTACTCCTTTCGGTGACGTCAGTGGCACTGAAATGACACGCTTCTCCCTTCAAAGCTATTCAAGGCTCCATCTGGCTGATGTCATTCAAGAGTTCTAGATCTCTAGAGCATTTAGAAAATGTAACATTTAACATTTCCATCACGAGTGTTCCTGTTCCATAAAGCACGTTTGATTGCACAAAATGTAAAGTTTGTAGCGAGCGGCAGCATCTTGGATCAACAGCAGTGGCTTTCATCAGCGTGTTACCGTGGAAGCATTAGACCGCTCACACTCCTCTCTGTTGCTATTTTTAGCTCCAGCTCTACAAGCCCACAGTCACACTCAGTTGCTTATCCAATAAAGCTAAATCTATTTTCCACTAATTTCCAACATGCTCTGTGTATCAATAACGCATATAGACTGTAACATCTGATTGAAGATCTTTATAGTATCTATCTATCTATCCATCTATCCATCCATCCATCCATCCATCCATCCATCCATCCATCCATCCATCCATCCATCCATCCATCCATCCATCCATCCATCCATCCATCCATCCATCCATCCATCCATCCATCCATCCATCCATCTATCTATCTATCTATCTATCGTCATTTCTAACATGTAAATAACTTCAACAAGTACCATGGTAGTACTATTTATTTATTTTCTATTATTTATTTGGTCATAGTGGCATTTTAAAGTACTGTGGCAGCATTATGGTACTTAGAGATATGCCATTGTACTTTCATTTATATGGTACTTGCAGTTATACCAAAACATGGTAATTCCACGGTACATTTTGTTGTTGCTTTTTAAATAAGTTCCATATAAATATCATGGTTTTTAAGTAGCATGGTAATACCATGTTTTTGGAGAGTGGTATATGATTTTTGTATATGGTATTCCTGGAAGTGCATGTAAAAGAGCAAGTCATAAGATTATATGATAATCATTAACGGAGTGTCTATTTACACTAAGTGCAAATAGCGTCCCTTGTTGGTAAAAGCTATTTACACTAGCTCCGCCCACCAATGTCTGGTTGGGCCGCTCAAGTTTTAAAATAGACGAGCGGATTTCATCGTCTTCAGTGACGCAGCAACAACGAGTAAGGCTCGCAGACCTGGCTATTAACGCGATCGACGCAGGTTCGAATCCGCGTTTTGCAGAGCTCGAATTTATTTTCAATAAAAATGAAAAAAATGTTCTAAAAGTTATAAACTATGTAAAAGTTTTTTATTCTCTCAATAAGGCACCATCCATTTAATAATTTTAATAAATATAATCATTTACCCTCTATGATATTATTGCATCCTGTTAATGTACAAAACTACTGAGTTGCAAATAGTATCTGCCAATATAAAGTATAGATAGCATTTACATTTACATTTAATCATTTGGCAGGCGCTTTTATCCAAAAGCGACTTACAAGTGAGGGAAACAAACAAGCGATTCTTCTTGTAGAGGCAAATAGACACTGGGAGTGCTCACAATACAAGTTTCAGACATTGCTCAGAGTAGTATAAGCTAGAGTAGGAAATGAAAAAGAAAGGATAGTATTTTTTTTTTTTATGAAGGGGTTAAATGCTCAAAAAAGAGATGCATTTTCAGCTGTCTTTTGAATATTGCCAGGGATTCTGCATCCCTAATTAAGGTAGGGAGTTCATTCCACCAGCAGGGAACAGTGAACGAGAATGTTCTGGAGAGTGATTTTGTGCCTCACGGTGACGAGAATTTAATTACTATTTACTCTTATTGTGAAAAATAATCTATTGCCACATCTATTGCCGAGGTGCATATTGCTATTTGCACAGTGTAAATAGCATTTATCACTATTTGCACTTAGTGTAAATAGCATCTATTGCCGCTGGCAATAATTTAACCCACAGTACTAATTTTTCGCATACACTTTATCTTACAAGATAACTATAAAGATGACTATAACATTATTTGCGTCCACACACAATAACGGTCCATTTAATCGAAGCTCATTTGCTGCGGTTTCAAAATGTGTACAACATGTTCTTGTTGCATTTACACGGCTTTAACCAACAGATATCCTGATGTTTCGAGTGGATAGCTAATGCAATCGATCTAATCTAACAGTGAATTTAGTGGAATAAAAACAACTTCTTTTTCACTGCAAGCAAGGTCATGTTATGGAAACTAGCGCTGGATACCTGAGGTAATTTTACTTGCTAGCCTGTCATATATCGTTAATACTTCTCACCATTTATTCCGAAGGTATGTCCGACTGTTTTCCAGATCAATTTTCTTCAAAGTATCCTTGAAAATGGGGGATTAACTGGTCAAACAGTTTTTCTGGACCTCGGCGATTAACTACAATGTCGTCGTCTGCCATTTTAAATGCGCGAGGCTGCGAGCCCTTCAAATAGAATGGATTCTGATTGGCTATCAGTTGTTCAACAGCTGGACGTTCTGAAAGTGATCCCATTGGTATTGTTTATAAATATTGTTATCTGCTATTCTTTCACATTTAAGGCAATTTTTAGAACTATATCTTTATCGTTATCTTTATAGTTTTCGTTCTTGGTGTGAACGGGCCTTTACAGTGTCCTCACAGAGTACTTACCCTAGAAACTGGGCAATACAATGGGTTAAGGTTAGGTTTAGGGTTAATATGAGGCAATATTTACATGGGGAACAGGACTGTAAAATAAAGTGCTACCAGCTTTCTTTCTTTCTTCAAATCAATTCAATTCTCACTCTCTCTCTCTCTCTGTATCACTTGTAGCACACCGCTCTGAGAACAGGGGATGATTTGACCCAGTCTTTCTCTTTTTTTTTTTTTTTTTAGTGACTCGAATCATCTCGGAACTGCAGAGAGTCCATCTAGTTTTCTAGATGAATTTCAAACAGTGTTACGCTGCTTTTTTCACACTACCTTTTCTATTGCGTAACAGTAGCTGCATGGCACTCGGCCATTTTTATGAGCGATCTGTTTTTCAATTAAGTTCAGCCGGCTTGCCATTGAGGTCTCTCTCTGCTGACTAAACATGTGGTCACAACGCTTTCGTCGAGGGAAATGGATGGTGCTCTTAAGGGGTGTTTTGTATTGTAGTACATCATTATTGATGGGGGTTTTAACAGGTCAGAGTTAAATGCTGAGTGCTGCTGTTCTCACACACCGGACAGGTACTGCTCTTCATTGACGGGTCAAGCCAGTGTTCGGGAATGAATAAGATAAAATTGCAAAACATAATGTATTGATTCAGACATGCTTTGTGTGCACTCTTTTAAATTAAAATAAGCCACAAATCTACTTCCTATTGACCTTTACAGTGCAACAAATGAATTTTATGAGAACTGATTCAGCAGAATTTGATTGTAAATATTTTAGTTACACATTTAAAATGTTAATTATAATGCTATAAAAATGTATTTAATGCAATGCATTTAATTGAGCATGTCTTGTATACCAGAATATTCCTTTAAGACGCAACATCACATTCCGTTTCATGTTGTATCCTTTTCTCCGAAAACATTAACAAACATCTTCATGTTGCAGTGCATGCTGGGACACACGTGTTGGGATGAATAAAACATATTGAAGGTGGATTATGACGTGTGAAGATTCTCAAGGGAGCAGGTCAGCATGTAACCGCGATGTACATCTGCATGTGCAGATCCTGTCCCTGACACACACATGCTCACGTATGCATGTTCCCGAGGAAACCATAGCACAGCGCCGCGATATGTAGATTATATGTGCAATGTCGGATCAAGTCTGTGATAACTGGCATTATCGTATTCATAGAGTTGCAAATCAGGTGAGCATGCAGAGATTCGGAGAAAGAGCTGTTGTGTGTGTGTCGTAGTGAAAGCATGTCATCTCTCACTGGAAATCTCATCGTATCAGCCACTGTTTGATTGACAGCTTTCAATGGCCCTTGGCATTGGCTTTAATATTTCTCTATTTCTTTAACTCTTGTTTTATTGCCTAAGAATGAGATGGTCTTAAGGCGTCAGCAAAGCGTCTTGTGGGTATTAGGGGTGTAACGATACACAAAACTGATGCTTCAGTACCTCGGTTTTGAAGTCACGGTTCAGTACAGCAGGGGGAGAAACCTATAAACAAAATGGCTTTTTTATTGAACAGTAGTGTCTCTGTCTTTAAATGAATTCAATTATAATTAAAAGTTTCTTAAGGATAAAACATGTAACTATACTAATGATTTAAACTATAGGGAGCCCTACGTGCACTTTACAGGTTCAGAGACAATTTTTAGATATTAATAATCAACACTCAAATAAAACACTTTGTATGCAAACTCGTAAACTGCACATGTTTTCGCTCAAATTCATTGTTGAAATATAATAATTTAAAGAGTGGCTGTCATTTTCATGACCGATTTATTTAAACATGCATTAAATAATCAAGACATCACTAACAAGTGAAGTAAAATCAAATGAATATATAGGATAATAAAATGCACGTATAGGCCTATATTTAGTAAGAGTTCATTTCTCTGGAGAAGTAACAAGCTGTAAGGTAAATGTTTTACAAGCTGTTTTATTAAAGAGAGATGATCATGTCTACTCATGCTCCGCACTGCTGTTTGAAATGAAGTGCCTGTACAGTGATCTGTCACGCCACATCAATTGACCCTTCGCAAAGACCCGCCCCCTTTAGTTACTGTTGCTATGTCTGACAAGTCATGTGCTCTCACGCCACACATCATGTTCTCACGGAGTGAAAAATACATCACGGAGCAAAGAGGACACTGACAACGCGTCAACAGACAAATGAAACAGTTTCATATTTAATATATCGTAATTTAAAAGAAGTTTAAACAATAAATAGCGTACAGTGTCTCTTTAGTGTGTCGTGACAGATCATATCTTCATACTAGTTCATTTATAGCATCAAATAAACATGAATGAACATCAGAAGGAATGTTGTTTCAAGCGCGGAAAGACGTGAGTACACACACTTTTTCAAGTTCACCAACATTAATCTACTAACTCCCCTGACTGCTTTGTCAGACAAAATGGCGGATTCAGGGTTATGATTGGTCAGATCACCTGTCAATCAAACTGTTTGCGAAGGGTCAATTAAAGAGTAACAAAATTTCATGATGAAGTGGACAGAATTTGAAAGAAGACTCTTTGTTTCTTATCGAAAGTAACAAAACCCAGAGCTTATTGTGATTTTAGAGGTTAATGGTGGTTAGGCTACAATACTGTGTTCATTTAGTGTAGATCCAATGGGGCAGGGCTGGGTGGGGCAGCAGGGGGCGTTCAGTACGCCATGAGAGTATCGTGGTTCATACCGTGAGTGGTGTATCGCAGCTTTTCATTTCAGTTTAAATGTCATTAGACCCTTAGTGGGTATCACTTATGATTAGGTGGTTAATATCATGGTCTTTTAAATATGTACCAGGGGTGTTTCTTCCGAGGCAAGGGAGGCAGTGTCTCCTCAAAAAAAAAAATATTTTTTTTTTTTTAATTTTCAACTGGATGAAAAAATAATCAATATTACAAAAATTAAAATGCAAATACGCAAATATTACAAAAGTCACCCGTTTTTCTAAAGTAGCACTATCCAACAGCGACTCCCACAGGTAAAGTTACAGCGGGAGGCTTGCCTCCCCTGAGCCAATTGACTTTAAACAGACCCCCAAAAGCATGCGCTGGGTTTAGTGGGGGTAAATGAGAATGAATGGGGGAAAGTCAAACGAGAGGATGCAATACCTCCATCACGCTATCGTTAATGATTGTTTCGTGCAGTTTTGCCTTCTCATTTTAAAACACCACGGCATGCCACTGATATGTACTATGGTACTACCATGTTTTTTTGAACATGATATCATGTTTATCACATTCTTTATGGACACACATGATGGGATGTGTCATGGCAATGCCATCCTTTTGTTGGGACATTTAGTGTGGAAATCTACTTGGGGGCATTTATTTACCATGGTAATACACTTTTTGAAATATACCATGTAAAAGCTTATTTTTGGACAAATGTTATATATCATTACCATGGTACATGTCCCACTCCATGGGATTACAAAAAAAGCACCAAAATATCTATATGTATAGAGATATCTATCCATCCATCAAGTTTTTGTCTATTTGTTTTTAATTCTGGGGACAATTTTAGTTATGTAAACACACACAAACACATTCAGTTATGTACACACATTTCTACTACTCTTCACTTCTGGCATTCTCATACTCTCACAGGTGGGAAAATAAGGTATTTAAAGCTCATTAGCTTGTGTATGTGTGTGCGTTTTTGTTTATGCGTTTATATATTTGTGTGTTTGGCAGTTGGACTCAATCTGCTAAGTGGGAGGAAGATTCTAGAGGCGGTGTTAAGATTCATTTAGATAATGGCACATTATCCATTATTCTCATCATGATGTTCTATCTTTACCTTACGCTCTGCAATGCAAACAAGAATGCAGAATATCTTTTAACCATTTAAAGCACATCTACCTTAATATCATAACTGATTTGTTCACTGCATCTTTGATCGATGCAAATGACTTCAAATGCGTTCAGAGGACAGGTGCCCTGTCAGATCACTTGGTAGGATTAAAAAGATCATTATAATGAGCTGTTTTTGTTATAAATCACCACATTTCATAAAAAAGAGAGCCTGGAATTCATTTACTGTACATTGTTGAGAATAATCAATTTTAGAGTTGATTCAGTACAAGCTGAGAATGAATTAAACCGTGGATTTAATTACGGGGCATTATCATAAGGCTGCAATTTATTTCAAGTGATGAATGGTGGAAAATATGATATATACATAATTTCTAGATTCATTTCACAAGAAATGAGGGGCTGAGTGCTCAATTTGGTCACTGACTTAATTCTGAAAGACGCCTGGGAAAAAAGGGCAGCTTCATGTGAGATGAATTAATTCTGAATTAAACAAATCCGCTTCCTCACAGGCACAAAGTTTGATGGCTTTCATTTACTGTGGCCCTGTAAAGTATTTGTACACTTAAGCCATACGTAAAAGTATATGAACGTCATTGCATTACATAACAGAAATATTAAACCAAGTAGCATTTATTTTAAGGTATGTTAAAGTCAGTACCCATCTATGAAAGTCAATGGGTACGGACTATTGAAGTTGACTTCCATACTATGGAAGTCAAATGCGGACCATCAGCTGTTTGATTACCCATATTCTTCAAAATATTTTCTTTTGTGTTCAGCGAAAGGAAGAAATTCATACAGGTTTGGAACAACTTGATGACAGAATTTTCATTTTTAGGTTGCTATCCCATTAAGTGTGTGTGACTTACATTATGAAATGCTTTTTATGGTAATTTTAGATGCAATATTACACAAATACTTACCATCTTGTAAGCATGTTTTAAATGTTTGGAACCTGCAAAACTATTTTTGATGTTGACACAGTGGGTTTATATCTACCGTTTAAAAGTTTGCGGTCAGTGATGGCTGCTATAAATTCAGCTTTTGCCATCACAGAAATAAATTAAAATTTAAAATATATTAAAATAGACAACAGCTATTTTAAATTGTTACAAAATTTTATTGTTTTTACTGTATTTTTACCGTATCAAATCCATGCAGCCTTGCTGAGCAGAAGAAACGTTATTCGAAAACACTTAAAACTCTTACCAACTCAACAAGTGTTTGTGGTTATAAATCAAGCATAATTTCCTCAAAGAGGTCTTTGAATTTAAAGATTTGCTCTAATACTTAAAACTCAATCAAAAATGGCATTTTGTGAGAAGCTAATGAGCGAAGGATACAGTTTTTAGTGTTGTGTTGGTTTGTCATTTCTCTGTTAAAGGTGTATTGTGCAATTTTGTTGATGTTTCAATAATTTAAGCTCTTCAATTCTTCAAAACATTTCTCTATTTGTTTGAGCAGCACCTCTGGCTCAACCAATGAGTGAATCTGGGGGCGGGGCTAGTACCTAACTGTGGAAAAAATGGCCAATGGGCTGGTTTGGGCACAACACAATCTCATGGCAATTCATAACTATTTTTCATTTAGGTTGCTATTAATGAGTATGAATTTGTACAATCTCATTCATACATTTTTGTACGATCTGCTCATGCACCAGTGATGGATATGTTTAGGGGTGGACCTATTTTCTAATAATCGTACGTATGAATCACATCATACAAATTTATACAAAATCACCACTCCATAAAATAGTTACGTTCTCCCATGAGATCAGGTTGGCACATCTGTTTGGGAACGATCATTATTAGGTGCAGTTCCCGTTAGTGCCACTAGTAGGAATAAACGTCTCATTCCTCAGAGCTTTATCCTTAGTGCTTTAATATCCCAGGTCAGCAAGGCCGACACTATCTCACAAACTTGGCGACGTTGAGCTAGTAATTAAATAATGAAGTGATTGAGAGCTAATTAAGGTGTCTAGACAAGGGTCAGGGTGGTAGAAATAAAGCTAATGGGGTTTTGGGAGGTACAGGAGCTTGTGTCTTGAGTTCATGTTTAATATTACAGGATGCAGAAATGTCATGTTTTAGACATAAATTACTGCAGCAGAATAATTCTGTCAGAGCCATTTATTTACTTCTGTTTATAGAAGTGGATTTAATATTTGTGAATATTATAAGTGTAATCTAATATTCAGCATTTCTGAAAACTTTGAATTGAAGCTTAATATATTAGGGCTGTCAAATCGAAAGTTTGTGTTTACTATATATATATATATATATATATATATATAAACTGAAATGGTATAGTTTTTTGGCTGTGTAACATTTTTGTTTACTGTTAATTTTGTTCACAAACAAAGAAGTTTAAAGAAGTTACTGATATTGGATGTTATTCCAGTTAAACTCACACACACCTACCACAGAGGTGCAAAAATATGACAAATCGGATGGATTACTAGCTCAGATATTATGGTATAGTTCATATTAAAGCTACAGTATGCAAGATTACCATGTGTGCATGTTGAAATGTCAATAAGTTGTTTTGCTTAAAGGGTTAGTTCACCCCAAAAACGAAACTTCTGGCATGAATTACTCACCCTCATGTCGTTCCACACTGTCATCTTTAGAACACCAATGAAGATATTTTTGATGAAATCTGATGGCTCAGTGAGGGCTCTATTGCCAGCAAGTTATTTTACACTTTCAAACGCCCAGAAAGATATAAAAACATATTTAAAACAGTTTATGCGACTGCAGTGGTTCAACCTTAATGTTATAAAGCGACAAGAATACTTTTTGTGCACCAAAAAAACTAATAACGACTTTATTCAACGATATCTAGCGATGGATGATTTCTAAACACTGCTTCATGAAGCTTCGAATCTTTTGTTTTGAATCAGTATTTCGGATCTTGAATCAAACGTGAATGATTGAAATTTCGGAATGCTTGTTTACTGAAATCATGTGACTTTGCCAGTTAATATGTGCTCTGCATTTTTCAACTATTTTTTTTATGGCCACCAGCTGGAGCACCTACAACTTTTTCCAGAAGCTGCAGTCGTGCTAGTAAAAACCGTTAATGATGATGTGGTTGATGTGATCTGTGCTTTGAAATAACTCTTTCTTATTGGTTTGCTGAAGTTTGAGTGCAGGTGATGGCAACTTTTTTCCAGAAAGTTTCGAACTTCCAAAATGAACTTCGTTTCGGCCTGATTTTGTTCGAAATTATATCACATTAGTTCATAGTTCATTCTTTGATTTCGTTTGCAGTATATCGGGGCCTTAAGGCTTCAAAAAGGCCTACAGGTGACATTTCGGACACTACGTCCATATTTTTTTACAGTCTATGGTTTATTGGCACAATGCAGTCAGATAGGTAACGTTCTCCTGGCATCCGCCAAACCCATACTCACCCATTAGAAAACCAAAGCTTTTGCATTTTTCAACTATTTTTTTATGGCCACCAGGTGGAGCACCAACAACTTTTTCCAGAAGCTGCGGTCATGCTAGTAAAAACCGTTAATGAGTTTTTTGCAATTATTGTTGATGTGATCTGTGCAGATCTCTCTCTTGTTGGTTTGCTGAAGTTTGAGGGTTTTTTGAGATCTCAATGTTGTAGATTTGTGGCTAGCATTAGCATATCAGGAGACCGTTTCCCCTCGCACCCTTTCCTATGAACTTATAAATCATTCAGTACCCCAGTGGTCTAGCATAAAGAAAAGTACTTTTTTATTAATAAAACATCGAAACGAAGCAGTTATTTCCCTTAAATATTGATATGTGCGTTCTGATTATGGTATAAAGATAACTTCTATCTGAATGTGTGGTAAATCCGCTGGTCGTTTGTGTCGAGGTTGTTTTTGGTGTGTGTTAGTTGTGTGGTGTGTAATGAGTATGTGGACTTCATTATTATTCATAGCAGCATGAGAATTTAAAATTGTGTTTTAAAAATTTTATACGCTGGATGATTAAAATATGATGTATTAATGATTTTATTAGAGGGCACAGCTTTCATTTTAAATTGACAAAGAGAAGCCGGCCATCTCTTCTCTTCTTTTCTCTGTCCTCCTCGACTTATATCTCCTAATCTTGTCTTGCTTATCTTTTCTCCTTGTTTAATTGTTGTCTCATTTCTTCTCCCCTTTCCACATATCTTCTCATCTCTTGAACCCCTCAACTCATTGAGAAAGTCCTCCAAGAAGCCAAAAGCGGACATATTGATCTATGAAGTTAATATCCCACCTCCTGTCCTTTCCTCTCCTTTCATCTCCTCTCCTCCTCCATAATTCTTTTCTTCCTGTGAGTCAGCATAACTAATATTTGGCTCTGTTCCTCATCTTTTTTGCTTTCACTCTTTGTTTTCTCTTCCAGCATGAGGCCTGGTTGTTGACTGACATGTTGACGCTTCCCTGTTGAGTTACAATAAAGTGTAGCAGGTGTTGATGATGTCATTTCCTGTTGGGGGTTGTGTGTTTAATGGACAGCCTTATAGCAGGAATGTTCCCAGAAATCGTGACTGCTTCACTTGCACTTCTAGCATAGACCATCTGGAATATGCAACGTTGTTAATATTTTTTATGACAGTTTATCCCTTTTAAGGCAAATTGTGAATAATTAATTCTCGTAGTGTTCCATTAAGTCAAGTCACATTTATTTATATAGCACTTTATACAATACAAATTGTTTCAAAGCAGCTTCTCAGAAATAAACAGGAAAATAACAGTGATACCCCCGGTTTCAAAGCCTAGTCCCAGACTAAAATGAATGTTTGAGCTGTTTTACCTGAAATCATATCTTAAAATATGTTTAATCTTGGCTTAATCCAAGCCTTGTCTGTGAACCCAGACCTTAACGTTGTAAAATGTATCAATTACGTCACAAATTTGGTTTCTGCAGCTCTATAGAAGATCAATTTAGTTCCATGTTGTTTCAATTTAGCTCAATTACTGTGTCAATGCAAAGTACAACAATTATGAAACTCTTCTCTTATTCAGCTATCAGCAGCTCTACAGAAGATAATAGATCATTATTCAGCTCAAGTCAGTTAAATGTGGAATCAATTCAAGTGTCTATTTTGCAAAGTTAGTATCATTATCCAGCTCAGTTCAGTTCAGTTTTGTTCCATTTCATCCCAAAGGTGTTGGATGGGATTGAGGTCGGAGCTCTGTGAGGGCCAGTCAAGTTCTTCCACACCAAACTTATCTAACCACGTTTTTTATGGATCTTGCTTTGTGCAGTGGGGCAGAGTCATGGTGGAAAACAAAATGGCCTTCTCCAAACTGTTCCCACAAAGTTGGAAGCATAGCATTGTCCAAAATGTCTTGGTATGCTGAAGCGTTAAGATTGTCAGCGCTGGCCTCGACTAAAGATTTTTCTGACGATTAGTCTTTCATTTTAAGCATTAATCAACAAATCATACGTTTATTAATATACCATATAAATCATGATGATTCCAACACCTAATCAGCGTTCAAGAGCACACATAAAGCTTGCCACGGTGCGCCGGCTGAAGTAATGATTATGAATGCGTCGGGAGAAAACAGCAAGGAGATTTCTTTAACATTTTATTAATAAATTGATAAACTAGTGTTTTCTGCATTTTCGGTTGCAGCGATGAAGTTGATGCTCACTCGTCATCTCCGCAGTAGTGAACGCTTCTACGTTTCATACGGATTACATAACCAAAGAAAATTTGTATTGGTTCATTTAAAAGTAGACATTTTGCTTTTTTGCGCTGTCAAGCTCAGAGAGAGATTGCAGAAATCGCACCCTGTTTGCTTTCATTCTTTTATAAAAGCACATTTTGTTGTTATTGTAAGTGCACACAAGCATCTTTACAGATTCAAAAGATGTATTACTCTTATCTGTATGAGTATTTTAAGTGCAAGTGATGGCAACTTTTTTCCAGAAAGTTCGCTTTGACAAGCTGTTTTGAACTCTCAAAACGAACTCCAAACAAACTTCGTTTCAGCCTGATTTTGTTAGAAATGACGTCACATCAGTTCATTCTTCGATTTCGTTTGCAGTATATCGGGGCCCTTAGGCTTCAAAAATGCTCTTCAGAAGAATGAACTCTTCACCTACAGGTAACGTCTCGAACACTACGCCCATATTTTTTTACAGTCTATGGTTTATTGGCACAATTCGGTCAGATAGGTAACGTTCTCCTGGCATCCGCCAAACCCATACTCACCCATTAGAATACCAAATTTTTTGCATTTTTCAACTATTTTTTTATGGCCACCAGGTGGAGCACCTACAACTTTTTCCAGAAGCTGCAGTCATGCTAGTAAAAACCGTTAATGAGTTTTTTGCAATTATTGTTGATGTGATCTGTGCTTTGAAATTACTCTTTCTTATTGGTTTGCTGAAGTTTGAGTGCAAGTGATGGCAACTTTTTTCCAGAAAGTTTCGAACTTCCTTAAACGAACTTCGTTCGACGTCACATAAGTTCATTCTTCGATTTCGTTTGAAGTATATCGGGGCCTTTAGGCTTCAAAAATACTCTTCAGAAGACACTCTTCACCTACAGGTGATGTCTCGGACACTACGACCATATTTTTTTATAGTCTATGGTTTATTGGCACAATGCGGTCAGGTAGGTAACGTTCTCCTGGCATCTGCCAAAAAGAATACCAAATAGAGGAGTGATTTGTCACGCCACAGAACATGTTTCCATTGCTCCGGAGTCCAACGGCAGCATGTTTTACACCACTCTATCCAACACTTGGCATTGTATTTGATGATGTGAGGCTTGAATGCAGCTGCTCGGCCATGGAAACCCATTCAGGGAAGCTCCATTGTGTGTCTCAATACTTTTGTCCATGTAGTGTGTATATATACATAAAGGATACTCCATTAAAAGCAGTCCATACAATTTATATAGTGTTCCTTTAGATCATAGAATTCAACTCTTTTAGATCCTAATAGATGTGTGTGTGTTTTTTTTTTGTAGTGTAACACTGAGAAGATTGTTTATATTACTTTACTTCTTCTCCAATAAGACCCGGCGGACTGGCTGGCATTTGAGCAGCAGCATCAGGAAAGCAAGCTCTGATGTTTCATCTCTCCTGAGGATTTTTCTGCCTCTTTTATGCTCTTATTTTCTCTGGCTCGCTTGACATCTCACGAACAGGTCTCAGTAACTTCATTCTCTTTTTTCCGGTAGCGATTCACCCAGGAAATGCAACAGTTTAGAGGACTTGTGTTTTCCTCAGAGAGACGGCTAACAAGAATGTGAAAGGAATCGTTGCGTCTGAAGTGCAGCTTCTCTCACGTTGTCAGAAGGTCTCTTAAAAGAGAGATGATTGAGAGTGAGTTTTTAGCTAATGAGGTTATGAGCATCAGGATGAGTTCATGCAGTCACGTGACTGAAGGAAGTGTGTGCGTTTGTGCATGTACAGTAGAATAGAGACGAGTATATGTGGGTTGTGGTAAATTTACAGTAATTGAGTTGTTTCTAGCCTAATTGCTATAATCATTCATGCACAATTTTAGTTTAGCGCTGACTAAACAGCTCCGTCTGCAGTTTAGAGGGTGCAAGTGTGTGTTTGTATGTGTGGGAGTGTGTGTGTGTGACATCTGTGGTTAAATGCTTTTTGGCTGGGCGGCCCTGTTTAAAATAGACTGCTTTTGCTGCTAGATGCAATAATGTGATATTACTGCCCACCTGAAAGAGCGCTCTCTCTCTCTCTCTCTCTCTCTCTCTCTCTCTCTCTCTCTCTCTCTCTCTCTCTCTCTCTCTCTTCTCTCTCTCTCTCTCTCTCTCTCTCTCTCCCTCTCCCTCTCTCTCTCTCTCTCTCCCTCTCCCTCTCTCTCTCTCTGTTTTGCAATGTAGCATTTGTGAACTCTTCTTGTTTTTTCTTGTTTTTATTTTTATGAAATGCAAATGAAATGCTTTCATTTAAGGTTCGAGTCTGTAGAAATTATAATTATAATTTCTTTCAAAAGAACAGGTTAAAAAAAATGCTTTATTTACTATAAATGAATAAAGTTAGTCTATAAAGTTATTTTAACATTTGCACAATTATTTTTAATTATTTATTTACAAATTTAACCCCTGAAGTTAATTAAATATAACAAAAGTCTTGCTTTTGGGATGTCCTTATTTGGAAAAACAATAAATAAATTAACATATATTATATTTTACAAAAAAGTCTCATTCTTAGTTAATTAAATAACAATGAACTTCTACAGCATTTATTAATCTTAATGTTAATTCCAACATTTACTAAGATATTATTAAAATAAAAGTTGTATCTGTTAACATTAGTTTATGCACAAAGCAAATTGACAATTATATTTCATCTAACATTAACAAAGGATAATAAATGCTGTAAAATATGTTGCTCACAGTCAAATCATGTTAACTAATGTATTAACTAATGTTAACAAATCAGACCTTGTGTATATATATAAATATATATATAAATATTTTATATATAAATGTTTTATTTTCAGGTAGTGTTAAAGTTTAGATTAGTCAGTAATTTTAAGGTAGATAGTACATGAATGTGTGTGTGTGCATTTTTTTGATTTATGAGGACACAAATTTGTATAATGACATGGGTATTACACTGGTATTACAATTTAAACGTGTAATATGAGGATGTTTCATGTTTCAAATGGCTTTAAAAACATACTAAACAATGTTTTATTCAAATGTACAAATGCAGAATGTTTTGTGTGATGGGTAGGTTTAGGAGTAGAGATAGTGTGGGGAGAGAATGTACAGTTTGTTCAGTATAAAAACCATTACGCCTATGGAATGTCCTCATTAAGATAGCAAAACAAAGCTGTGTGTGTGTGTGTGGTCCTGGAAAACTGCATTATGCATTATGGGGACAAAATGTTCCCACAAAGATGGCAATATCCAAAATCCTTGGATATTGGACATTTTTTGGACATTTTTATGTTTTTGTTTTTTGAAAACATCAGAAAATGCTGACAGTTTTTGGTGATGGGTAGGTTTAGGGTCAGGGGATAGAATATAGGGTTTGTACAGAATAAAAGTCATCATGTCCATGGAATGTCCCCATAAAACATGAAAACCCTGTGTGTGTGTGTGTGTGTGTGTGTGTGCGTAGCTATAGTTAAAAATGCTTTATAATTACAGCGAATTGTATTTTGTTGTTGTTTCCCCTGAAAAAAGGAAGAGTTTGGGTTAATCTGGAATGAGCAGAATAATCGATGGTACTTATGTAGATGTATTGTACGTGCATATGTTGTATTAGCTATACTTACAGGACAAATTCGTCTGCTCAAGTTAACTAAATAAAACTTCCATTTGGGGACTTTTAGGGACGTTCTCATTTGAAAACATGTTTAATAAATAAATGAATGGTTAGGCTAGGAAAGTTTATCAATACAATTATCTTTATATTAAAGCAACAGAAGTCTGTAGTATGATGTCATTCACTAGTAAACATTTGTGAGTAGAGCATGAATCATTGCTTTTATCCATTTCCTTGTGTGTGTGATTGTGCACATTTTATCTGACAGCAGCTCTCGAAGGAGTTGTGTGGGTGTTTGTGTGTGTGTGTTAAAGGGTAAAGGGGTCATAAGTCGCTCCTGCCACGTGGTTTTCTGTCACTCAAGCAACATCGTGTGACTCACGCACAGCCTTACACACACGCAGAGTGAGCTGCAGGTAGACTTCGACAGACTATAAATATACAACGCTTGATGCTCATAACTGCGATGTCTGCTTGAGCTCTGTGCCATTTAACAAATGTCTGTCTTACATTTGACAAGATATCAGTGTGTGATCATTAGGCTGTGAGCCCTCGTCCGCTCGGCTCATCTTCCTCACAGCAGTCATTTTAGCACCAGATTTTTATTCATTTATCTATTCCTCTATATGAATTAATCCCAGTTCAAATGGCGCTGTTTGGAATATATTCATTGTTTCAGTTAGGACTTTGTTTTAGTGGTTGGTTTCAACAAGTGTATGAACTGCTCAAAACTTTTTGAAAGAAGTGCTCACCAAGGCTGTATTTATGTGATCAAAATACAGTGTAAACAGTATGTAACGGAGTTCGTAAATATGGGAAGAAGGAGGCAGGATCCGGCGAACATTGAACGTAACTTTAATTATAAAATAAAATAAACAAACAATAAAACGAAAGTAAAATGGCGGCAGTTCCTCACGGCGACTGCCACTCACACAAACATAATAAAACACAACATGAATTTCAGGCCTGGTCCTCTCTCGTCCTTCACTGTCGTCGCTCCTCTTTTATGCTTCAGGAGCTCCTCCGTGAGAGATACGAGACCAGTGCAGTGCGCAGCTGACGCTCATTATCACTCGCGTCACCGGCCTCGCGCCGTTCCCTCACGTTTTATCTCACAATTCTGAGTTTTTTCTCAGAATTGCGTGATATAATGGCACAATTGCGAGTTATAAAGTCAGAATTACGAAATATAAAAAAAGTCAGAATTCTTGCGACTTTTTATCTCATAATTCTGAATTTTTCTCGCAATTGTGAGTTTATATCACACAATTCTGACTTTATATCTCACAATTCTGACTTTATATCACACAATTATGACTTTATATCTCACAATTCTGACTTTATATCACACAATTCTGACTTTATATCACACAATTCTGACTTTTTATCTCACAATTCTGACTTTTTATCTCACAATTCTGACTTTTTTCTCGCAATTGCGAGTTTATAGCTCACAATTCTGTGAAAAAAAGTCAGAATTGTGAGATAAAAAGTTGCAATAATCTTGTTTTTATTTTATTTTTTTCAGTGGCGGAAATGAGCTTCCATAGTTTTCTATTTGGATATATTTTAAAATGTAATTTATTCCTGTGATCAAAGCTGAATTTTCTGCATCATTACTTCAGTGTCACATGATCCTTCAGAAGTCATTCTAATATGCTCATTTGCTGCTCAAGAAACATTTCTTTTTGTTATTTTTGTAAAAAAAAAAAAAATTCGTAGTTCTTTTCGGAAAGAACAGCATTTATTGACCAATGAATGGATTTTCATTTTAATCCGGACGATAATTTGGGACTTGCATGGCAACTATGTTTATAAGTGTGCGGATGTCTCTGCAGACGTGACCTTCCTGTCCCCATCAGATCTTATTCCCCCGCTGTACGTCCCCACAGGAGAAAGGGGGCTGAACCGAGCCGGAGCATGTAATTGCTCCTTAAGCAGAAACTCCTTCATGGTTTGATGGATCTCTTTTTTTCCTCCAGCGTAGCTCAGCTCCATTTCTGACGGCCTGTGCATCCTTTCATGGCCCGTAACCATGGATATAAGCTGCCCGGAGGAAGAGCGGCACTTGTAGCAATCAGCAGGGATACAGGAATCAGGGCTGATACAGATGGCTTCTGTGTGTGTGTGTACGCTGTGGTGATGTAATGGCAGATGACAGCTGAGCAATTTCATTGTGTGTAAATAACCTTTGTACGTTCCGAGTGGAAAAAATGATGTATCAGTGTGTGCGTGAGAGAGCCGAACACTTGATGATGCTTCACTTGTGCCGCTCTAGAACCCTTTTTTACTGCGCAATCTTGAAAATAAACAATTTATTCTCAGACAAACCATTTCCTCCCACACTTACTGCGATTTCGTCAAGTAGGACATGTTCCTATACGTCAAATCCCTTGTTGGTCCTGAAATGTCATTCCAATTGTATCCTTATCGCCGCCTTCTGATTTTTTGGGTTGTTAATGGTTGGGGTGATGTCCCAAACCTGAAAAATCCACGTTTCGCTGGGAAATTGGTGGCAAGAATAGCAACTGATGAGAGTAAATGTTTTTGTAGGCATTAAAGGGATAGTTTACTTCAAAATCTTTCAGGTTTCTAACCTGTGTGAATTTTCTTCTGATGGGATTTTTTTTTCCTGAATCGAGACCAGTGGCACCAATTTAGCGATTTTGATGCTATATTTAGCGACTTCCCCGCCCCTTATGAGACTTTTTTCAAAAGCTTATCGACCACTGATCTATATTTATATTAATATAGAGCTCAAGTGGAGGAATCTTGGGGTCTTGTTCAAGAGTGAGGGAAGGAGGAGCGTGAGGTGGACAGACGGATCGGTGCAGCTTCTGCAGAATTACGGTCGATGTACCGGTCTGTCGTGGTGAAGAAGGAGTTGACCTGCAAGGCGAAGCTCTCGATTTACCGGTCAATCTACGTCCCTACTCTCACCTATGGTCATGAGCTTTGGGTCATGACCGAAAGAATGAGATCCTGGATACAGGCGGCTGAAATGAGCTTTCTCCGCAGGGTGGCAGGGCGCTCCCTTAGAGATCCCGGGAGCTCGGTCACTCGGGAGGAGCTCAAAGTAGAGCCGTTGCTCCTTCACATCGAGAGGAGTCAGCTGAGGTAGCTCGGGCATCTGTTTCGGATGCCTCCTGGACGCCTCCCTAGGGAGGTGTTCCAGGCGTGTCCCACTGGGAGAAGGCCCCGGGAAGACCTAGGACACGGTGGAGAGACTATGTCTCTCGGCTGGCCTGGGAACGCCTCTGTCCCCCTGCCGGAAGAGCTGGAGGAAGTGTCTGGGGAGAGGGAAGTCTGGGCATCTCTGCTTAGACTGTTGCCCCTGCGACCCGGCCCCGGATAAGCGGTAGAAGATGGATGGTTGGATAGATCAGTGGACTCGCCAGTATGATGTCATCTAGCCACCAGTTTTAGCTACTTTCAGCTGAAAGCAACTGGCAACGCTGATTGAGACTTTTAATTTTGAAAGCCGTGCGTGAAAGCTGTTGAATTCTGTCAGACTCAGAGTGCCTGAAAAAAACGCGCTGTTCTGAATCAGTATATGGTCAGAGGAGATTTTATATCAGTGTCATTATTCTAATGTTATTTCAACGTTACTTGTTAGGAAGTAAAATGTCTCTCACCTCAGAAAAACGAACTTTCCTGTCCTGTCAGACGCTGTACTGTGCTTGTAGTGCGCACTAAGCAATTGCAAGTGCAAATGCAGAGGTGCGCGCTGTATCAATAAAGCTAGAGCGCAAAAATTACGAACATGCAACGTCGTAGTTATGTTGACAATATGTGAGTCACGAAAGTACCAAAAAGTACCAAAAATTGCGGTATTGCAGGTATGATGTTCTTTCTATTCACCAGGATCAGTGCCCAAATGTTTCATTAACAGTTCATGTTAGTATTGTAAATTTACCATGGTAACTGTTGTTTTCATAACCCCATAATACCAGTACTACTTAATTCTCATTTTGTGTTATCTAATTATTTTTATAAGAACGTGGTGGCTCATATCAACTTACTAACTTATTTATTTTATAAACAAAACTAGTTTGGCACTGCTACTTAATATCCTTACGTTATACTGTTTATTCATCAGTATTAGTCATATTCTTACTTAATTTATGCATATGTTAGGTAAAGTGGGACAGTACTTTTGTATGTGTCTCGAATTAGATCACATATATATTTATATATATATATATATATATATACACGTATTGGGTCGTGGGAAAATTTGGGGTCCCATGGTCAAACCAGTTTGAAACCACTGTTCTAGATCTTTTTTTGATGCTTTGGAAATCTGACAGAAATAAATTTTCATTCAAAATGCTGTTTGTTGAGCAGTTGTTTCAAACTGTTCAGACACAGCTTATGCTGCTTAAAAGGAACTTTGTTCCAGGACTTATAAAAGACTCCCAGTACACATCATACTTGATAAAATCACTTGTGTCCCATCATGCACTGAGCAAAAGGAAAAGTATGGTGCTGGTAGTTAAAGGTGTATTATTTGAGTTTACACGAAGAGGGTAGAACATCAAATAACATGTTTCTTTGACTCACTGTGTGAATGTAACTCTGAACCTTGTGTTTTAGTCTGTCAGATGTCACAGGAGATGGACAGTAATGGAGAAGCCAAACAACAAGCTAAGACAACATATTAAAGGTTACTCCATTCAGATAAACACCTCTGAAGTGATTCAGACATTCATACAGAGTACAGACAGACATCACTCATAAAACATCTTTCAGATAGTGTCGAGTGACGAATCACATCCATGTTAATCAGTGTTTTTGACTTAATCCTCTCAATGATTATGTGCACCAATAATGTGATTATTTCCAATATACGGAGTATAAGGACTAGTTCACCCAAAAGTGACGTTTCTGTCATTAATTACTCATCCTCATGTCCTTCATTCATCTTCAGAACACAAATTAAGATATTTTTGATGACGTTGCTTGCCTACATGTGGTTCAGAAACCCTCAGATTTCATCAAAAATATCTTAATTTGTGTTCTGAATGTGAACGGAGGTCTTACGAGTTTGGGATGACATGAGGGTGAGTAATTAATGATAGAAATGTCATTTTTGGGTGAACTATCCCTTTAATCGCAGTAAGATGTATACATGACACGGGCAAACTTTTCCACTCCCACATACGTTCAGTTATTTTGATTATTCTCTAAGAATTGTGGTTATTTTTACCGCCATGTGCAATGCACAAAATAGTTTGATTTGGTTCATATCTTAATATTTTGAGAAAGAGAAAATGAATAGAAAAAAAAACTTCCAGAGTGATTGATTGTGATTGTCACTTTGCTCAACATTTTGACTTTTGCTGAGGACAGAAAAATGACACCAATCAGACCGAGTAACAATATTCATACATTCATTAATGTGCATTGCGAGTAGTTAGGAGATGTTTAAGGGGCCGTTCAATTTGCAATTTGTCTACGCTACTTTTTAATCGTTGGTCCATTTAATCAGGTGCTAATCTTTGGTTGTTGTGTCACGTCTCGCTGTATTGTGAGCATCTTAAGTCCCATGTTTTTAAGAAGCTGTGTCAATTTAAAACTTTGAGAGAAAAAAACATTTTTGTGTTCAGTTCAATTGTCTAGCTGAATTTCTGTGCATGATATTTGTCTTTATGAACACAAATCATTCAGTGGCCTCTAGTTTTGCTCATTTAAGGAGTCTCTTGAGTCTTGCCTGAACATGAATACTTTTGCAGGTTCACATGAAACCTTAAAGGCCTTTAACATGCGCTGCAGATAAGTGCAAGTCACCAGAATATCACCAATGTTACCTCATGGGAAAATGTGGATATTGAATTTCAATGTCATTTCCAGTTGGCCGTTTTCATTGTTGAATAATTCAATCAGAGCATGTAGACAGCTTTGTCCCTTTCTTCAGATTTCACATTACTTTTCCTCCATTCACTTGAGCATAATTTCATTTCTGAATCATTAATTTTCATTCAATTCAGTTACACTGCACTCACTTCCAATCACACTGGAGTGTTTTGGAGGGTCCTGCAGCGCACTGAGTAACACGGCGAGGCCTGGCGTTCTCATCTCCTCCTGCGCTTGATGATTTACCCTCTGGCCTCATTCAGATTAGCACACACTGAATGCAGTCTGACAGCGCACAATGCTGTTATTTCTAGACTGGATGTATCATCCTATTACATTAGCCTGTGTGTGTGTGTGTCTCCGTGGCTCACTCCAAAGGCTCAATACAAATTTAGTGTCATTTTGTCAACGGCAATTACATGGACACCAAACCTTCCATCATTTACAGGCTAAAGCTCACTGGATTTGTGTGTGAGCACGGACTAAAACTTTTTGCCAACTTTTTACCTGCTAATGCCTAGTGACTTAAGAAAATATGCCGGCCATAAATATGTTTTAAAAGCTGAGAAACTGTTTTTGCAAAAATGACAACAAAATTTTAGATACCGGTAAAAAATTTACAATCCCCTATTCTAATTTTGATTCCACTATCAAAATATAATATAAATTTCAAACATTATTAAAGTAAACCGTAAGTAATGAAATAAAAAGAATCAAATTACAAGCAAAAGCACAAATAAATACAATATAACAAAGATACAAATGAAATCAGTGCTTTTCAGATAGATTTTCCAGAAGTACAGACATTTAATATGAGTAAGCAAATGTAAATTAACACTACTTCACTGAATAAATTAAACATCCTTGTTAATCTTTATTAAAGAGCAATGAGTGATTTTTTCTTTCTTTGTTTTTTGATTAACATTAAAAACAGACAGCAGCAGGAATATTAGGCGGCTGTCACTTTAAGACTGATCTACTGTACTGATACTGTACACATGCGTTTACTTTCTCAACTGTTTATGTTCACTTAAGACATAACTGACTGTTTACTAGGATACTTGCTATTTTTTGACATCGTTTTGTGTGAATTTGTCCTCTCAAGAAGACATGAAAGAGGGCTCAGTTTAGTATTCGCGAACGAAATGAGCTCCATTTCGTGTCTTCTTACACTTGAATATTTAAATTGTCCAGGCGTAAACTTTTGTGACGATCCCGAGTGTCGTTCACGTTCATGCATTGTTAGAGTTCATAAAAATGTTACCAGCTAACTGGTTTCAAATACTCGCCAACTATGGCAAGCTGTTTTGACTTTTATTTATTCTCAAGATATGAACTTGTGATATCAACAATTAAATTTTCACTGGTTAAAATGTTAATTCTTGATATCAGGAATTAGATTTCCACTAGTAACAATGGCAATTTTTGATAACAGGAATTACATTTCCACCAGTAAAAACTATACTTCTTGATATCTGTAATTATATTTTCACTAGTGAAATCTCACCATAGGCCTCCATTCAATCGAATTCTTGATATCAACAATTTAATTACTGATATCAACAGTTGAATTTCTGATATCAACAACTAAATTCTTGATATCAAGAATTTAGAATTTTAAATTGTTGATATCAAGAATAGAGTTTGAATGGAGGCCTATAGTGAGATTTCACTAGTGAAAATGCAATTACAGATATCAAGAAGTATGTTTTACTAGTGGAAATGTAATTCTTGATATCAAAAATTGCCATTGTTACTAGTGGAAATCTAATTTCTGATATCAAGAATGAACTTTTTTTACTAGTGAAAATGTAATTGTTGCTATCACAAGTTCATGAATAAAGGTCAAAAAGGCTTGCCATAAGCCAACATCGGTTTTTAATTGCATTTGAAATTTGATAGTGTTCATTTTAGGCGCTGAGTGTAAAAATATTTGCAAAATATTTTACTAAATGCCATTTTAAAACCACACATACTGTAATCTACTAATTAGAATACGTTAAGAATACTCTTATAGTTCTTCAGTGTGTTACAGATTTTTTTTGTGTGTGTGTGTGTGTGTGTTGTTCTGAAAGAACATTTGTTCTGTTCTCTTTAATTCTCAAAACTGGAGTCTCAAAGGACCCTCTGAAATGTCTCTTGCTGTTCCAAACCAAATCCTAATACTAATAGTCTTGAAGAAAGCAAACTAATAATAAAAAAGGTTCCTTTAGCAGTCCTAATGACTGACCTTTGAGCTATCGACGTCTGGTGTCAATACCATCTCAACTGCAAACCACTGCTGGAATAACAGCGGCTGGAAAAGGTCAACTGTGCACACCAAATTTCCTTTGTCGTCCTGTTATTCTTGTGCTGTGTCTAATTATCGCTGTTATTTTTGTTTTTAGATCTTTACATTATAGTGTCACATTTAGCTTTAACAGATACAGTGTGTACAAGGCAAATTACAACTTAATCTCTCCATCTTTTCTCCTTGATATCAATGAAATTAAATGGAGAGCAAATGCTTAATTTAGCTAAGAAATTAGAGTCATCTGCTTCTCAAAATGTTCTCTTGAGAGAAAGACTCTGTTAATGTCTCGTGCATTTCCTCAGAATAGATCTCAATATGTCTCGAACTGCAGATTTCAATGTAAGGTTACTTTTTATTTCAATGTTCCACTTTAGACATTCTACTATCTAAGCTACTTTGCAACTACATGTCAAGTAACTGTCATTAGAGCATTAGTTGACATGTAGTTAATTGTAGTCAGTCTGTTGGGGGATCATAAAAATAAAGGGTTACGCTTTGTTTTAAGGTGTCAGTATTACAGTGTAATTATACATTAAAGTACTGAGTAATAACAATTAACTACATTTACTTACTATAGGGCTAGGGTCAGGATGAGGGTTTGTTTAGGGTTAATTGCATGTAATTATGCAAAATTTCTAGTTATTACTACAGTAACTACATGTAACATGTGTAACAATGACACTGTAAAATAAAGAGTTACCAAATGAAGTTTAGCAGATAGTATACTGCTGACATATTGACATGTTGTTGCAAACTTATAGTACCATTGAAATAAAGTGTTACCTAAACAAATTCCAAATAATGTGAAGTGATTAAAACCACAGAAGTATAGAGTTACACTTTATTTTAAGGTGAAGTTGATACATTGTACTCCATGAGTAATATAAGTTAACTACGTGTACTTACTATAGAGTTACGGTTTAGGGTTAGTAACTTGTAATTATGCATAACTGTTATTACTATAGTAAGTACATGCAGTAACTTGTAACTATACGTCACCTTAAAATGAAGTGTTACTAAGTATAGTTTTATACTCTGTTTAACATTTTATTAAATATAGATGTTCATGTGTATAAAATTTAGAGAAATTTGATTTGATTTGAATATTATATAACAGTCACATAACTTGAAACATAACTTGAAGTTAAGTCAAAAAAGTGCTGTGAAAGAGCAACCCCTTGCTACACGATTCCTGCAAATAATGGCACACTAGTGCATGCTGTTCAATAGAATTACTCCATACTTATCTATGCGATTATGAGCACTCTAGTTTGAAGTGTGACCATTTTGTGTGATTTCTTTCTTTAGGTTTTCAATGCATTGCTACAAAACATATCATTATACACAATAAACATTATACTGGTCTACATGGATCATAACTGATGCTCTGGATTTTTAGCAGTGATAACTGGTCATTTTCCACTTCGAAGCAGTTTTTCTCAACCTTTTTAACTCTGTTGTAAACCACAAGGGTTTCTCAGGTATACTGTAATGACGAATTTTTTTGTTTTAAATTTAATCCACATTAGTAAATAATAAATAATATTAAGAGCCGGATGTTCTTTGTAACCAATTATACCCCCCCCCCCCCCTTTATTTATTCATTCATTCAATTATTTTTCTCTCTGTAATGATTTAAAAACAACAGGAACCAATCAGCTTGTGTAATTGTCAGCAGGAAGCGTTAAAGACCCATCAGCCTGCGCCATCTAGAGTTTCATGGCAGAACTTAGTATATATCTTTCATTTTAGCTGTTTTAGTTTATTTCAAAGCTTGTTTTTGGCATTTCATTTTAACATTTCATATCATCTTAAGGCCTCTTTGCATGTTTGCATTACACTAGAGCATCAGACCTGTGTACTGTGGTTCGGTGTGTCCCGTGTGTGGTTGTAGTGATCCGTAATGGCCACCCTCCGCTTGCTGACGCTCTGTCAGAGTAAAGCGCTCGTGTGCCACACGCTGACCTTTAGGTAATGAGTCATTGTACTGTGTGTACTCTGTAATCTGGTGCTTCCAGCATCTCCACTACTGTCTGTGTGCTGTACGATCTGCACTTAGCTTCTGCTGGCCGCCGCTCCATCTGTTTATCTGGAAAGAGTGAGTCAAACATTAAACCACTCAGGGCCAGATTTTTATCTGAACGATGGATATTCACAAATATCAATGACTGTGTTTTTAAGAGCACTTTTGAAAGTTGAGCGATGGTTAAAGTAGAGCAGAATAGAGTACAATCGAATGAAAATATGGATATATACATACACACACATATATATATATATATATACTATTCTACAGTACCGGTCAAAAGTTTGGACACATTACTATTTTTGAAAGAAGTCTCTTGTGCTCATCAAGCCTGCTTTTATTTGATCAAAAATACAGGAAGAAAAACTGTAATATTGTGAAATAGTATTTAAAATATTTCTTTTTATTTTAATATACTTTAAAATATTTCTTTCTGTGTTGCAAAGCTGAATTTTCAGCATCATTATCAGTCTGTTTTTCTAACAATATGAATCTTTACTATCACTTTATATGTATATAAATGTTTATTGCTTATATATATATATATATATATATATATATTTTTTTTTTTTTTTTTTTTTTTTTACTTTTTATTAATCAATGAATCCTGAAAAAAAACTATCACAGGTCATTGATAATAAATCATCATATTGGAATGATTTTGAAGGATCATGTGACACTGAAGACTGGAGTAATGATGCTGAAAATTCAGGTTTGCATCAGAGAAATAAATTATATTTTAATTTATACCAAAATCGAAAACCATTATTTTAAATTGTAATAATATTTCACAATTTCTTTTTTTATTTATTTAAATAAATGAAGCCTTGGTAAGCAAAAGAGACTTCTTTCAAAAACACAATAAAATGGAACTGATATGAAACTATCAGTGAATTTAATTGGAATGATTTTAATGGAGTTAAACTGATTTTAAAATATAAATTCATTTGAAATGATCTGAACTAAATTGTTTGGGTGACTGTTTTGTGATTATAAGAATGTTAGAAAACTTGATTTAGAATTAATCAATTATACAAAATCAAATGGAATTGAACTAAAACCTAACTAAAATAAGCAAAATTAAATTTAATTCAATTTTTTTTCAAGTGTCACATCGCCTATTGCGATTTAATGGAGTGGAATCGAATGGATTAGAACTTACCTGAAACAGAACGGACTTTAATTGACTGAATTGACTTGCATTGCATTTATTTGAGTTATTTTTCTAGATTATAAGAAGGTTTTCTTGCTGACTTCAAGCACTCACTTACAATCACTGTACATGGACACATACAAACACAAAAACAACCGCACACACATACAAGAAACAATAGTCGGCTAACTTTTAATTGCTTTTAGGGCCTTTTACAATGCGCAAATACTATAGGACTGACAGCAGTGTGTGGGACATCAGATATGATTCTCTAAAAGCCACAGCAGGTGCATACAAACAGCGGGAATCTGATGAGAAATTAGACGCTTCAGTCCTCTGAGAGACTACATCTAATAGGGTGACTGAGTTCATTCAATCACATGGCAGGATGACATTTATGTGTGTATGTGCGTGTGTGTGTATGTGAGAATTCATTCATGCGTGTGCGAGAAAGAGTGTGTGTTTGTGTCCAGATGCATTCATGCAAGACTTGAGTGTGTATGTGCAAGAGTGTGTCTATAAGCATAGTTTTGTGTGTGTTTGCTGATGCAGTATCGTTCTTCTTAGAAACAAAATGGTGGATGGTTTTAGATGCTGCCAGTAATAATCAAGCTGTATGTTTGGTTTACAGTATGTAGCAACTTTGTCTAAGATATTTCTCCTGAAAGGAAAGAAAACTTACAGAAACAGTTGGACTCATTGTTTTTGGAGGAAGTGCTGAAAACCATTTTTGTTGATATTGAAACCTCTAGCTTTGGATTCTTGAGACATCATTGAGATCTCTTCTGAAACTCTAGAGGAGATGCGTGTGAGATTTTAGCAGTAGACTCCATTTGCTCTTCATCTCGTTGCTGTCTTGGAGAATCAACTGATACCTTAAAGAGATGTAATCTGTGGTTTGTTCAGTATGATGGAGTGAGATGCCGATTCAGTCGCTGTGCTTCTCTAATATGTTCTTCTCTTCGGGGACAAACTGTGACTGTCATTACTTTAATCAGCCCTGGAACAATCAATGATTCTGCTCGGCTCTGATTGGCCAGTGTAACTCCTCACCATTGGTGATGGGACATGCCTTTCACTTAATGGTAAATAATGGAGCCCAAGGCAGGAATGGGAAGGTTTCATATATGTTAGCAGTTTGTGGACTGGTCATGACTGGGACAGTTGTGTAGTGTGGTGTCAGTGTTACTGAAGCTCTTAACCTCCCCTCTTCACCATGGTAAGCACAAAAGAACAGTTTGAACAGTAAACCTGTATAGGGTAGTCGTGGCCTAATGGTGATATAGTCGGGCTTGTAACCTGAAGGTTGCTGGTTCGATTCCCACGCCGACAGTAATTGAAAGTGGGGATTGTGAATTCGATACCATGACTAAGGTGACAATTGTTGTTATTGTTATCATGAATATTATTATCCCTAGTCTGAAGATCGACTTTTCATTATTATTATTGAAATTTTAGAGGTTATGATAAGCTTTTTGAAATAAAATTAGGTTTTCCTGTTTTCATTTGAGGCATATAAGAGAGGCAGAATTTAAGAGATATATTCTCACTTGACACTGTCACTATACTATATATATATATATATATATATATATATATATACATATGGTAACACTTTACAATAAGGTTCATTAAACAATCATGAGCAACACATTTGTTACTGTATTTACTAATCTTCGTTAATGTTAGTTAATGAAAATACAGTTGTTCATTGTTTTTTCATGTTAGTTCACAGTGCATTAACTAATGTTAACAAGATTTTAATAATGTATTAGTAAATGTTGAAATTAACATTAACAAAGATTAATAAATGCTGTACAAGTGTAGTTCATTATTAGTTCATGTTAACTAATGTTGTTAACTAATGTTAACTAATAAACCTTATTGTAAAGTGTTACCATATATATTATTATACCTTTTTTTTTTTGAATAGTAAATAAAACCTGTAGCCGCTATGGGTGCGTGTCCAGGAAGGAGTGCACGAGGAAAGTCTTAAAGTAAATTAACATCAACAACTGAACAGAAACTCACGTAACAGTAGCTCGCCTTCTTTGCCAAATAATTCTCCTGGAAAGATAGCTTAACCAAGTTTAGTGTTTTGTTCTTCCATTTTATATTATATATATGTATAAAAAATATAAAATATATAAAATATAAAATGGAAGAAATGTGTATGTGTGTGTGTTTATTTATGGTATAATTGCTATTACTTAATTTTAAATACAAATTTAAGTTTCACAATTTTTGATGACAGCAATGGATAATATTAATATACCTCTAGTGTTATTTTGGTATTATTTATATAATTAATATTATAGTATTGATTAATACTTTGAATTAGGTTTTGTTTTGTGTTGTTGTGAGCTTTTGTCATTTTTTTTACAGTTTTTTTTTCTGTTAAGCTTTCATTTTTATTTTTTTATTTTTAATTGTTATTCATTTGTTTTTCATCCAATGTTTATATTTTATTTCTGATTTATTTCAATTAATAACATGATTTTTAATAGCTTTATTTCAGAATAACAACACTATTTTCTTGTTATAAATACTATGGTATTTTGGTCTCTTGGCGACTATAGTTACCATAGTAATTTCTTCAAAGGGCTTTCTATCTCTCTTTTCAGACACACACACACACACACACACACCTGTGACTGCATAACCAGGTTTGTGTTCTGCTGAACGAATGGCTCTGTTGCAGCAGTGATGAAATAATGAGATTATCATATCAGAAAAAGCATGATGTCGTCTCTCCAGAGCTGACGAAAAAACGATTATCGGGATCATCAAAATGATGCCTGCTTCGAGGAATAAAAACCGAGGCTGTGAGAAATCTACGTATGTTGTGCAGCGGTACTGAGTAATGACTCTGCATTCACTCAGCATTGACTCAGCTGTTGTTGTGATGTGATCGTGAATATTATTGCATCAATTAATCAAATCTGCCAATAATGATTTAGAGTAATTACTGCATATAAAAATGTCAGAGCTCAATATTCATTTGCGTAATGCGAAATAGGAGGCGACCGAGACGGATCACAGATGCTCAGGGTGAAATGTGTGACGCACGGTTATGAAGGTGATTGTGTTGCTCCACGCACCTCAAAGGAGTTCGTAAAACTTGTGAGCTGTGCCGTTATATCACCGCCTTTAAATACCACTGACTCCTGGATGCTTCACTGTGGTTTATTTTGAATCTGAATTCACAGTTTCCCATGCGTTCCTCCCATTAGCTCAGTGTATGTCGTAGCGAGAAAGACCACACGCTGTATGACTAAGCTCATCAACAGCCAGGACTGGAACGAAAACCCAACCGTGTAAAAGATCAACCCACTGCCACAGATAGCGATAAAAATGCTTTTAAATTCTCATGGTATCAAAGCTCTGCAAGGCTCTGCATTGACAGTAAATAAACCACCTACGTGCATCAGCTCTAATCTCCTCACATCCCACTCGAGAGCTCCCGCTAAAGCAAGCGTTCATCCTCAGAAAGAGGAGGTGGAACGCCACCGATGTGAGCAGGGAATCACGCGCATTCAATACTATGTTTGTCGCTCGCTGAATCAATATTAGCACGTACAGTTGAAAATCTGTAAACACAGAGTTTATGAGCATCACGGCTTGAGTCTTGCGTAACCAGACCTTTGACTCGGCAAAAGTTCCGGTCCACATTGCAGCTTATTTTGGACAAAAACGTCCCACTGACGTGTGAAGAGATCCGTTTGCTTTTGTTTTTACGTGCTAGTCATACAGAAGGCTAGCCGGCGGGTCAGCGTTTACCTTATGTAAATGACTCACGGCATGAAGCTTCAGCCGTCTTGGCTGTTTTTGGCTGCATTGACAGTGAGCGTGTGGGAGGAGAGAGAGATGATGCAGGTGAGGAATGAAAGCTTCTGGCGTGTGTTGTCACGAATGCTGTAAAAACAGTGATGCCTCGCTCGCTTAAAGTTTTCGAAAGAAGTCTCACGCGGTTTTCACAAAAATATGAAGCAACGCAGCTGATTTCAAAGTGGATAATGTCTCCTGAGCAGCAAATCTTCTGATTAGAACGATTTCTGAAGGATCTTGCGACTCTGATGATGCTGAAAATGTTACAGGAATACATTACATTCTAAAATCTATTCAAATAGAAAACTGTTATTTTATATTAATTACGGTAAAAATTCACAATTAGTTTTTTACTGTATTTTCAATGCAGCCTTAGTCAGAAGGTGAGACTTCTTTCAAAAGTATTTTAATTAATATGAAATTTGTGAACTTTAGTGGGTTTTTCGCGCTTTTTGTCTTATTTTACGCTCTAAAGTAACTCAGATGTGTGCAGCTCTAACATTCTTCATTTTACTTTTATGTAATTCCAAATCTATTTCCGGATATTATATAAAACTAATGTCAGACAGCTACGCTGGAAGAGTTTGTGGAAAGGTGAATTTCTCCTGTTTTTGTCATGTGACACAGACCTAGGTTGCGTTCCACTCCAGTTTTAGACACTGCCGCCGTTTTGAAGTGCATTCCACTTCGTGAAGTAGACGAGGGAAGTGTTTACGGACAGACCCTCGCTCCCTCCATTTTGACCGAGGGACCGAGTCTACTTCAGGCAGCTCCATATCCCACAATGCAACACGATTGTGACATCACCACATATCGCATTTAATTTACCACACCACAAACTGCTCTATGATATATTATTTTTTAAATATTTAAAACACACATATATAAAGTACATATAGAATGCTGCATTATATAATTTCGTAAAACAATTAAATAATAAATCAACAATGGAAAAGGCCTGTGTAAAGCTGAAGAACCGTCAAAATTTGACTGAGCTTTCGAAAAGTACCCTCATTATCGACAGCTTCACAGCATATCCCATCATTTATTTGCAACGTAATTGAATCTATTTTTGTCTTCAGATATCAGTCATATGCTGCCAATTCTATCCATGTGCACTTTCACCTTTTAACCTATTGAACCCAGCAACTTTTTTCTTCAATATTCCACCACAGCTGTGAGTGATAACGTGAAATTTATACACCATATTTCCAATACGTGCCTGTGTGTTCTCACATGAGGTCAAAAGAGCAACTCCAACACAGTAAGTATCCAGTGAAAAAGAAAAGAAAACTCTCCCTGGTGCCGCTTGCAAATCGAATCGATCAGGCTCGACTTCTATAAATAGAATCCATAACCGCACGCTCGAGTGGGCAGGAGGCCTTCAGGGGAAACGGGAGATCAATCCTTACAAGTCCAAAAGATCAGTAAAAGCCAGTTAAGTTTGCACAAGTGCTCTGCAGGAGTTGAGCCGCGTGGCCGCTCTGTGTTGCCGTAATGAATGCATGTGTTTGTGGGTGTTGAGCACTGTGGTGTGGGCCGTCCAGTGGGCGTTCAGAAGGTTTTGAAGAGGCTATATGTCAATGGGATGCATTGTCATTAAATCTGCTGCTATTTTTGTAGTGATACAAATTAAGAACAATTTTCTTTTTTAGATGAATAGTTATAGGTGCTTTATATATTATGTATTTTATATATTTTAAAAACTTCCATCCATCCACCTTTCCTCCATCCATTCATCCTCCCTTCCATCCATCCATTCATGCATCTATCCATCCATCCACCCTTCCATCCATCCATGCATTGATTCATCCACCCTTCTAGGCATCCATTCATGCATCTATCCATCCATCCATTCATCAACCCTTCCATCCATCCACCCTTCCATCCATCCATCCATCCACCCTTTCATCCATCCATCCATCCATCCACCCTTTCATCCATCCATCCATCCATCCACCCTTTCATCCATCCATCCATCCATCCACCCTTCCATCCATCCCTCCATTCATCCATTCACCCTTTCATCCATCCATCCATCCATCCATCCACCCTTCCATCCATCCCTCCATTCATCCATCCATTCCATTCATCCACCCTTCCATCCATCCATTCATACATCTTTCCATCCATCCATTCATCCACCCTTCCATCCATCCATTCATCCACCCTTCCATCCATCCATTCATGCATCTTTCCATCCATCCATTCATCCACCCTTCCATCCATCCATTCATTATCCATTCATCCACCCTTCCATCCATCCATTCATGCATCTTTCCATCCATCCATTCATCCACCCTTCCATCCATCCATCCATTCATTCATCCACCCTTTCAGGCATCCATCTATCCATTCATCCACCCTTCTATCCATCCATTCATCCACCCTTCCATCCATCCATTCATGCATCTATCCATCCATCCATTCATCCACCCTTCCATTCATCCATCCATTCATCCATCCTTCCAGCTATCCATCCATCCATCCATCCATCCATCCATCCATCCACCCTTCCATTCATCCATCCATTTATCCACCCTTCCATCCATCAATCAATAAATCCATCCATCCATCTGCCCTCATGATTGCAAGTGTGATATTGTTTTCATGCAATTCATGAATTTAATATTGAGTAACTTAACTTTGAGACACAAAATTTTAAATAAACAATCAGAGCAGTTTTGTTTTTCTCTCAGCAACACACGCAATAGTGGCATTCCTGATTGATTCGGTGGTTTTGATTCATTGACTCACTCGTGAAGGCTTGTTTAGATCCTGAATGAATCTATGTTTTGAATAGTTCAGTGAAGTGAATGAATCATTGATTCACTAATAAAGACATTCCTGAATTAATCAGTTTTGAATGGTTCAGTGCATAATTCATTGACTCATTTATTTTTTTTACTCGTAAATACAGTACATAAATACAATATGAATCTCTTGAGTGAAATGTTCATTGAATCATTCATAAAGACTTTTCACTGTTCACTCCTTGCTGGAATAACTGTAACTGGCAGAAAGAGTCAAAAAAGATAAAAATATAGATTAAAAAAATAAATAAAAATCTCAAATTATTATTATTATTATTATTTTTTTTTTTTATTATGGTTAGATACAATTTATAAGAAATATTTAATCAATAGAAGACTATGTATAGTCTGAAAATATGCTTCAATATATTTATATGTCCACTCTATATTAGAAGTCCTTGCAGCAGACAGAGAAAACACAAGTCCAAAAACATGTAAATCTTGAATATAAAGTAGCATAAATGTTGTTGTTTGTTGTTGTTGTTTTGTTTTGTTTTTTTATATCTTGCTTTCTGCAATGTTTGAACGGGCATTAATGAAAATTATGCTAACTGCTAAAGCTAACCAGCCAAACAATGAACATCTGTAAACAGCTCAAAAGAGACACAAGCTCCTCACACTATTTTTAGCCAGTCAGAAAGTGCCCTTTGCCTGTCAATATTTTTGCAATTCTTCGGTGGATGTGGTTTTTATAAAAGGGCTTTTGATTAAAGGGACGGGATGAATTCTAGTATAAGTTAGCAAAACGTCTGAAATAGCTTACAACAACTATAGCAAGCCTGTTAAAAACCACTATGTTTGAGCTAGTATCACTTAAACATGAATGCTAGTGTAACTAAAGCTCTTTCAATGATATCTTCTCAATGCTAATGAAAGAGGGAAGATGAATACTTGTTTTGGCATAGTGAGGTGGGATGTAATACATTTTTACTTTAGTCTTGTCACTTATTTTCTTGCTCATCAGCAAAGACCGTATTAGAAAGACTCGCTGAGTCAGCGAATTTAGTCTTTTTACTTCCAGATAAAGTCTAATTAAGCTAAAAGCTTTACTGGCTCCGCTATCCTTTCTTCTTCCTTTCTTTTCTAAACCTGTAACGCCTACCTTTCGGTCTCCCCCCCAAGAAGTGGGCCAAGGGGGCAAGAGAGGAAACCTGGCACTAATTGGACACCCCCTGTAATCTCTGAGCCCAGAATAAGACCAAAGAGACACCAGGTTTGCGTGACCTATACTCAGTGTTTTGGCTAAGATAGTGCGTGACTCAGCTCACATTTTCTGCCTGAGTGCGTTTAGAGGTGAAGCCAACATTTTGGGAACTTCAGTTCTTGGAAATTGAATGATTGGCTTCTTGGAATTTGGTGAAGATGATAAAAGTTGGCCAATTACCAGAGTACAATTAGATTAAATTGTGAAATCATACCATGCTGAAAATTTCTGCTTGCCGATGTGCAATACATTTTTTTTTCTGGTGCCTTTGAAAGCAGTTTCTTGAGTTTACAACTTTGCAATTTAGCTAATGGTTTTACCCAAATTGGCATCCAGCACAGTTATCCCAGGGGAAATCCGTCTAGAACAACTTGGGAAAGTGCCTTGCCCAAAATTAAAGGTTCTTTAATGGTTTTTGTAGCACCTTGGGTTCAGCAAACCACTGCATGCTGTTAGTTTCTATTATTGCTAAACCACTGTTGCTATAGTATATGACTCTTTGGATATGAAAATGTTATGATCAGTGCATTTGGTCTCTGGGATCATTGAAGAACCAGTAAGTCACCTTTATTTACACAGAATTTTTTAAAAAGCACATCATGTCAAAGCAGCTTTACAGTGTTAACAGGAAAATAATTTGGCTGCCCAGCAGCTCTAGAAGAAAATAGTGTCATTGTCCAGCTTAAGTAATTTCAGTAAGTAAATGGTTTTCTAGAAGTATATTATTCAAAAAACTCTTCAGTAGCATCTGCTTGTGAAAAGTTACTGGACAAATCTCTATTTCTCTATAATTTATTCTCTTAATAGTATGTCTTAGGGCCAGAATTACAAACTCTCTTTTGGCATTAAAAAAAAAAAAAAAAAAAACTACTGTCAGGATTTAGTAAAGACATTTATTTTTTTATTATTGCATATGCATATGTAGGAATTTCCCTTTCAGATGCAAAATGTAAGGGAAGAGTATTTAAATGAATCATGCAAGGTTTGTGCTAGTCAATTTACCGGTATTTACCACCAAAAAATAATGCTACCTACCAGATTGTGGTACCAACACTATATTTGCATTGTTTTAAGGGTTGGTTTAGGGTAGGGAAAGATATGGAAGTTAATAAAGTCTCAAAGCACATGAATTAGCATTTTGTTGGAGTTTCTTTCTGGCATGGTCAGTAAATCACACACAGAACTTTCCACTCCCATCGGTGCTTTTATGCGACTGTGCTCTCATGCCCTGTTTAGTAAATCCGGCCCTTAATATTTTAAGTGCTGTTGCTTTGCAAATGAATTCAACTTTTTTTAAGGGATTTTAGATGGGATTTTTGTATGTGGAAAACAAGTCAAAAATAGACTAATTAAAAACCCAAGCAGTGCAACGGCGGCAGCTCACGGTTCAGCTCATGCGGGGTTCACAGTCACACCTGCAACACTTGGTTACCAGCCCAGATTTCTGAGCAGCGGTATTCTCAGCACACTCAGTTTTGTTGTTTGTTGTCATCTTTGATCTGATCACTTCTCTTTCTGGTCTTCAGGTTACGGCCACGCGGCTCCGGGCACGGATGCGGGAAAGGCGTTCTGCATGTTTTATGCTGTCCTGGGGATCCCGCTCACGCTGGTGATGTTCCAAAGCCTCGGCGAGAGGATGAACACCTTCGTCAAGTACCTTCTGAAGCGCATCAAAAAGTGCTGCGGGATGCGCATCACGGACGTCTCCATGGAGAACATGGTGACCGTGGGGTTTTTCTCCTGCATGGGAACGCTCTGCATCGGCGCGGCAGCTTTCTCCCACTACGAGGACTGGAGTTTCTTTCAGTCCTATTATTATTGTTTCATAACACTCACCACCATCGGGTTCGGGGACTTTGTGGCCCTGCAGAAGAACAAAGCCTTGCAGAGGAAACCCGTTTATGTGGCGTTCAGCTTCATGTACATCCTAGTGGGGCTGACGGTCATCGGGGCCTTTCTCAACCTGGTGGTATTACGTTTCCTGACCATGAATAGCGAGGACGAGCGGAGGGACGCCGAGGAGAGAGCTTCCCTGGCGGGGAACCGCAGTAGCATGATCATCCACATCCAGGAGGACACGCTCCAGAGGAGTCGACGGAGACGAGAGCAGCAGCAGCACCGCTACAGGCCCGAGGTCACCGATCTCCAGTCCGTTTGCTCCTGCATGCACTACCATTCGCATGAGTTCGGGAGCTCGGTCGGCCTCGGGTTGGGAATGGGAGGAGGAGGAGGCGGCGGTGGCGCGTTTCAGCACCAGAACTCATTCGGCTCCCAGTTGAGCCCCCATCAGTACCATCACTACCACTCGACGGTGTCCTACCGCATAGAGGAGATCTCGCCGAGCACTTTGAAAAACAGCTTCCTTCCCTCCCCCATCAGCTCCGTCTCGCCCGGGCTGCACAGCTTCACAGAAAACCTCCGGCTCATGAGACGCCGCAAGTCCATCTGAGGAACGACGGCTCCCGGTAACTAATCGCTGAACACACATATCCAATGCTGCTGCTCTACCAAACCTCATTCCTGCACTTTTTTTTCGACATTTCCTGGCTCTTGCGAGACGCGAGGAAGTGACGTTGGATCACGCGAGCAGGACGCTTGAACGGTTGAAGGATATATGAGAACTTCGTTAAAAAGCATGAAGCATGGATATCTATTTTTGCAGAACACATCACCTGGGCCTTCTTTGCCCTTTTGAGCAGCACCTGAGTGGGTTTGGATATAATAATACCACCCTGATATCTTATCAGACGATACACATTTGAGTTTTGAATAATACAGAGGGAGATATATATATATATATATAATTTTTTAAAGGGACGTGCGAAAACGTGTTTTATCAAACGGTGAGCAGCCTCTGGTTCTTTCTTAAGATTCAAGTGCCACACCACTGAAGAGTAAATAACGATAAAACTGATTTGAAAAGGACTACACAGTATCAGGTATTGTTTTCTATAAGCAATTCTATTTAAGAAGAATAAGACATTGATTCACATCATGCCAAAATATTGTTGCCAACCATAGCATGTGCATTAGTTGTCGTTTGATGTGAGTCATCGTTTACGTTAATGTTTTTTTTTTTTTTCCCGTTTTTGTTCGTTTAATTCCAATCAAAGGTTTTTTGTAAATTATACATGTATGTAGAGACTTTCCAAGTGCGTTCTATTTAAAGGTGACAGACAAGAGACAGCAAAAGTCGGTTCTGAGAGGAGAATAATTGCATGTGCTTTGTTCAAACTGGTATGCGTATACTGTCATGAGGCGAAGCGATAGCTACCTTAGCACTGGATTCAATATAAAAAGCAAATAATCCTTTTAAAGGTATTTTCTGACTCCAAAACATCCACTAAAACAGGGCCTCACAATGGGAACGTTACGGCATCGCCAATGATTGTTATTAAGCGGGATTTATATAAAAAACAGCACGTTGACTCGACTATTATTCCATTGTGAACAATCAATGTATAATGTATGCTAACCCTAGCAATGATTGCTTTTCTCTCGACCATTTATTTGAATGACACTTATTTAAATGCATCAATAAAGACAGTTATTTATGTATTTTACACTTTGATGATGTCTTGAGAGGATGCCCTGCAAATCAGATGGTACCTCATAGGCCTAAAATTGCTCTGATGTTGATTGAACAGCCAGAATGTAATCAACGGTTCTCATTCCCTGCTTGGGGTAGGGATTGTTTTTGTTCAATAACCAAATTGCATCTCTGATATAACAGCAATCATGTCACTTTTCAGTTTTAACTTGCTGTTTCCTGAATATAATATATGAGTATCTGCGTAACCGTTAGGATTATCCAATTAAACAAGAGTTGGAGTCAAGACTAGAGCCTACAAGACCCAGACCAAGACTTGACCCCTCGAGGCCCAGATCCAGACCAATACCTGTCCAATTATGAGTTTGTCCAGTTTAATGAACTGAAATGGAGAAGATGCTGAATTTGTCACTGCATTCACTTTGTACATTGGCTAAATAGCCATTCAAAGCCATAGAAATGTTGCTTATTTTCTGTAATCATGAAGATACCTTGGTAAATTTGGCTCAGTATCACCTTTAGTATGTTGGATGCCCTAAACCAAAACCGGTTTCATTCAGACTCAGTCCAAATCCATGTGAAAATGGCCAAAAAATCACATGAAATGGGATTTTTACAAATCATGTGTGGTTTTAAATTCTATTCAAATCGCATTTCTGGAAGTCCGTTCTAACAGCTCTGATCAGATTTTGCCAGGGTTGGGGAGTAACGAAATACATGTAACTACTAGTTACGTATTTAAAATACAAAATTTGAGTAACTGTATTTCATTAGTTACATTTTAAATGGGTGGTAATCAGATTACAGTTACATCTGAAAAGTATTTTAGATTACCAAAGTGATTACTTTGAATTTTAATGTCATTAAAACAGCAATTGGTGATTCTCTGACTCTGAAAAAATTGTCCAACTGTCAACTTAACTGTCCTGTCATGACCTGATGATCCACGACTGTTTTCATGTTTTGTGATAGTTGTTTGTGAGTCATTTTATAATTCACTCGTCACTGCAACTTTTTCTCAGAATTTGTTTTTTTCCCCTCACAATTGTGAGTTTCCATTTCACAATTCTGACTTCTTTTTCTCAGAATTGTGAGATTTAAACTCACAATTGCAAGTTATAAAGTCAGAATTGGGAGATATAAACAATACTGACTTTTTTTTCTTGCAATTGTGAATTTAGTATGTGAGTTTATATCTCATAATTCTGACTTTTCTCAATATTGTCAGTTTACATCTCATAATTTAGATTTTTCTCAATATTGCGAGTTTATATCTCATAATTCTGACTTCATAACTCACAATTGCAGCTTTATATCACACAATTCTGAGGGAAAAAGTCAGAATTGTGAGATAAAAACTTGCAATTACCTTTTTTGTGTTTGTTCCACACTTATTAGAATTCCAAAGTATTCTAAAGTATTTAGATTAAGTTACTAAACTCGAGTAATGTAACGAAATATGTTACAAATTACTTTTTAAAGCATGTATTTTGTAATCTGTAGTCAAATACATTTTAAAAGTAACCTACCCAGCCCTGGATTTTGCGTAGTTTAAGTGACTTTCTTATGCCGCGTAAAACGTAAATGTCAGATGTTGTTAAATGAAACATGCTGAAAGTCACTGCAGAAACAAGGTTGTGTTGTTGCAAAGTTCTGGATGCTACACATTGTCATGATGTAAGCTAAATAACACATCTGTATTGCAAAGCCCTCCATATTGCGGTGGTTTTTGTTTTTGGCATACGCCTACCAACTCAACGTCATTGCCATAGAAACCAATCCAGACATCCCGGAAAATGAAAGAGCGACATGGAACACACAAATCGGATCTGAAAAGCTGCGATACACAATGTGGACAGTCAATCATTTTATATCAAATTCCAATCAGATGAATAAGTGGATTTGGACTGACAGTGTGAACATAATGCAACATTTATGTGGTTTTGATGGGTCTCGAGATCAAGACTCCAACTCTGATAATAACTAACCAATAAAATACTATTAAATGGGTATAGAAGATTGTTAGGATTAACGGTTAACGGTTTCCTTGATTTCAGTTTCATTTCACCACCTCAGTTTCAGTTGAGAGTCGCTCTCTAACTTGACCTCTGTGAAGCAAATAAATCAGAAGCAGTCAGGACGGTTAGTGTTTATCTAAAATCCAGGATTCTTTGGCAGACGACCGTTAATAAATCAGATGAAATGTGACAGAAAAAGCATGAATCAGTTATTAAAAAATTAGCCAAAGCTTGTAGCTGCTAACGTGACTTTCGAAATGGAACCCTGTTGATGTTTTCTCGAAAAACAAATCTTGAATAATTGTCTTGATGTGGATCACTGAGGTATGCAAAGCCCAAAGTGCCCGCCAAAGTAATTCGGTTTCAGACAAGACTAATTAATGAGAGAAATTCCAGAGGGACTCCGGCGCTCCCGTGCACTCTTTTAGTCAATTTCCGAGTCTGCCAGCGGGAAGCGTTTCCAGGCTCGAACAGCCCACCCTTCTAATACCAATCAACTTGACGTCTGACATTCTGGATTTCACAGCATATGTTGCAGCACTCATGTAAATTTATGTAAATCGCTACCATTTTATAATATTGTACAGTGCATATATTGTAAGTAGTTATATCCTTGACAAATTACAAAGGCATATTTTAAACTCCGATGCATTCCCATTTTTACAGCATTCAGCATACTGTATATGTGCCTTGAAGGGTTATCTTTCAAATGTGGAGTTTATATTTCATTAAGGCACATACTCAAATTCATATTCAGATATAGAAGCAAACAAATTAAAATACTTCTTTGTCAAAAAAAAAACAAACAAAAAAAACTCCCCCATGTATCCATATGGGAAAAACATCAAATAAAGCCAAAGCAACTAATCCTCATAAATGCCGCCGCCGCCGCAAAAACAATGCACAAACATATATTTTAACATCGTCTGAGATATGTCCAGCGTTTCACTAGCACAACAAAAGCAGCGTTATTTTCCACTTTTTATTGGTTGTCACTTTAACCTATGTATGTACATGATGGTTTTCGGGGTCAGGACAGAATAACATGTATTTTACATCAATAAACTGTACTTGCATACTATATATAATAGCCTGATGACAAAGACAGATGAGCTTGTGTGTATGGACTAGATGAAATGTACGGACTGGCAACGGATCCACTGCTGTGGGCGGGCATTGACGCAACATGTGCATAAAACATTTCAGTTTATTTAAATGAATAATAAGCTACAAATTTATTAAGGAGTTAATATGACGAAACATTCACATGTGACAACTAGCTGCAGATACAATTTGATTATCAACATTTGGATTTTTTTCTGTCAGCAGAGAAACAAATGATTGTTGTGTCCATCTCTTTTCCGTTTGTTTACTCTCAGCTACTATATTTCTATCTTAATGCTACAGGAATATTGCATTGCTAAATCTGTCTGTCCACCCACAGCTGTGTGATTCACGCTGCTGTATAAATATGATTATTCACAATAATCACCACATGTTGCTCTGTATTCAGTTCTACAATAATCTCTTTTGGCAATAGATTCCATTTTAGAGGGATTTTTAAAGATCCCACTACATCAAATAATCTGTGTGACCCTCTCTGACTGAAGAAGGGAATCCGTCGTGATGAGGATTCTGTCGGAACAACATACATATTGTTTTTGCCTTTATTGGGAAAACTTGCAATGAGCATTTAAATTTGTTTGTTTGTCTTATTTGTTGTGTGTGCATGACATAGTGTGGCCGGCTGACCTCTTGACCACATGACTGGGGTGAATTAAAAATTTGAATTAAAAAATGTCAACTTCCCTCGTCTCTTACCGAGTGTTCTGTGATTGGTGGTTTCTGTATCACGTGACAATTTGCATAAACACATATTCATTGGTTTTATATGTGACAGAAGATGTTTATTATAGAAATTATTATTAATATGTACACACATTTGTTTAAAAATAGCTAGATTAAACACTCGTATCAGTATTTTTTAGTAAAATTTAAATATTACTGTAGTTTTTATTCTGTCCATATTCATTTTAATTTGAAAGTCATTTTTTAAAATGTAGTTTTTGTTCATTTCAGTTTTTATTTTAACAACTAGCTGAAGTCATTTTAAGACTCGCACTGACCGCACTCGCTCTAACACAATCAGCATTCACATCTGTTCACATGACTTTTACTGTTTGCAGATAACCATGTTGCCAAAGTCTTTTTCTGCTTCCAGTTTCTTGTGTTCCCAGATGTGCTGTCAATAAGCGTGCAGAGCGTGCTTTCTCCCTGGCTCCAAAATTAGTCCATTTTCTCAGTGCATGATGGGAGGTGAAAGGTGCTGTATCACACCACACAATCCTTCCCACCTCATCTCTCACCTCAGGATCTCGCGAGCAGCTGTTGAAAGGCATGTAGGAGTCATTTGCGTGCCACAGAAATTCAGTAGAATTCCTCAAGATGCCATTTAAACTTTAACTACAGTGAATAGATCAAATGCTGTGACGTTTACTGCTGCTTCCTGTAGTTATGTACCATGCAATGGAGAATAGACCGAAGATCTAGTAACTGATCAAAACATTATGTGTCATCACATTAAGTCTAAAAAAAAACTAAGTTTGCATTATATCAAGTAATGACAGAAATCTTTCCCACTTTAGAAGATACAGCATTTTATTGCTGTTATATTTTATGATACAAGACTTGTGTACATACAAGGCTGGGTAGGTTACTTTTAAAATGTATTTCACTACAGATTACAAAATACATGCTTTAAAAAGTAATTTGTAACATATTTCGTTAGATTACTTAAGTTCTGTAGCTTAATCTAAATACTTTAGAATACTTTGGAATACTAATAAGTGTGGAACAAACACAAAAAAGTTTTTATCTCACAATTCTGACTTTTTTCTCAGAATTCCGCGATATAAAGTAGCAGTTGTGAGTTATAAACTCTCAATTTTGAGACAAAATGTCAGAATTGAAAGAAAAGAAGTCAAAATTCTGAGATATAAACTCTCAATTTTGAGACAAAAATCTCAGACTTGTTAGAAAAGTCCGAAATGAGATATAAACTCGCAATTTTCCAGAAAAAAGTCTGAATTGTGAGAAAAATGGCAGGATTGTGACATATGAACTGGCAATTTCAAGAAAAAAAAATCTGAATATCAAGTTTTTATAAAGCAAGTCTGACTTTATAACTTGCAATTGTGAGTTTATATCTTGCAATTGCTGAGAAAAAAAGTCAGAATTGTGAGATTAAAATTCACAATTATCTTTTCTTTTTTTAATATTTTTTTTTTATTTGTTTACCTTTTTCACTGTATCGTAAAACATGAAAACAGCCGTGGATCATCCAGGTAATGACATGTCAGTTGAGATTCAAAGATATGCAAACTTTTGATTGGGGCAATTTTTATAGATTCAGTCATCTGTTATGTGAAATAGCTTATTCAGGACAGCTTATTCATTTTATTTTGTTAAAATTATTAAAATGCTGCATATTCCGCAAGGGGTATGAAACTTATGAGAAGAAATGTAGCTTAGCTTATGTATTTCGTTACTCCCCAACCCTGTATACATATTTTAAAATAGCTTATTGGTACCTTTGTATCATGTATGTTCCATATGTTTAATGTAAACAAAATCATAAGCATTAACAAAACTAGCGTAAGGTAGTTAACTTGGTTAAGGATGTTTTGTTCTGCTGGTTTTAAGATGGGAGAGCAGCGAAACCATCCTAAACCAACTAAACTGAGCAAAACCTGGGGCTATTTTAACCCTTTCACACGTGATTTTAAAATATCCTGGTTGAGTTTTTCAAGGCGGTCATTATTTAGAACATTATTTAGGCCTATCACTTTATTGTTTCCATGGTGACGCGTCATTGCTTATCACATGACACAGCACGGCATGACTGATCATTTGCATTTATTTAATTTTTTATTCAAAATATTCACAAATTTGTTAACAATAGCATAAAATATCTGATATTCCGATTACCAAATATGTGCAATATGTGCACTTCTGTGTTTCGATTGTTTTTCAATTCTTGCTTTTTAAATCGAAGGAACCTATCTCGCCATGAGGGTATTGAGGTCATAGAAAGTAGCCTTCTCATAATATGAAGCTGTAAAATAAAGGTACATTTCTATAGATTGAAATTAAGATTGTAATTTTGTCTGCATGGCACCTGAGGTCCAGCAGTATTGCTTAAAGGCTTATTCAAGGACATGCATTTATTGGAACAAGACATGAAAATGTCTAAATGTGTACAATTCAACTGAATGATGAAGTTTACAGAATAATATATACTGAAATAACCAGAACATTAACAACAACACTAAAACTGCTGACTTATCTGTCAAGATATGCGTGAAAATTATTTTTTACTTTAGGAAGTAGGCTCTCAGCCGATATCTGCCCTTGTTGTGTTTTCTTTCTGAAATATTGGATGATTGAAAGAAAATGATGACAAAAACTATCATTTTATTTAAAATGAAAATAATCAAGACCCGATCACCCCATGGTCTAATCTTTCATGCACGTAGCGCTCAAATTCGTAGAGAACATAAGCCAGTTTCACCAATAAAATAACCTCTGAATAGTTTTTTGAACTGGTTAATTGAAACAAACTATCTGAAAGAACCTTTTTGAGGAAATTAATCAGACTTTCAATCACTATTAGCGAGCAAGAGTCAATTTAACGATAGCTTTGTTGAACTGATAAAGGCAATAAATAAGAAGTCGATTCCCCTTGATGGAATCGATTCCAACGTTTAGAGTCGACTCGATTCCAAACGCCTTGGAATCGAGGAATCGATTCCCAGCCCTAGGAACCAGCCAAGACTGATCACACCGTGTGATGGTATGTATCAAATTGGTTAAGTCAGGTTTGTCTGTTTATAACTTATTCAGTATTGACTACATGGATGTTTCACACTTGAAATGTGAAATGTGGGTAATAATTATTCGAGATAATAATTCACACTGTACTAACACCAAACTTTGAGGTTAACATCACAAAAGCACTAAGGAACGCCTCATTATCTGTGGTTAAAAATGCTAACGCTATATGCTAATACCCTTTCAGTTCTATAAGAGCGAAACATTTTGACCCAAGGTTAAAAGTTGTCTAATGTGGCATAACATTCTAAAGCAGATGTGGGATAGCCCTACCCATATCTCTGACTTCCAACCATAAGAAGCTCAGAAGATGACATTCAAAGAAACAAATTGCTAACGTTTGCTCGCAGGTGTTCGTTTGTCAACACAGAAGTCTCCTTTAAACCAAATTGCGGAGGATAAATGATGCTATGCAATGCTAGTTGTTCTGCAGGTGTACGATTATCATCAGAGAAGGTAATGCACCTGTTTCTTATTACCACATTGGAACTTTGACATATTAATGCATTTTATTTGCTAAAATGTGAATGTTTATCATTATAACAGTGTACATCAACCTGCCTAAGGCGCTTTGATAATCTGCGGAAAAAAATCCCTTTGCTTAAATTCTCTTTGCACTGAATCTACTTGTTCAGACACTTGCAGTCGATTTGCATTGAAAATTCTTTTATTCATTGCAAAGAAAGTTGAAATGGGATAAAGTTCTAGTAGTAATGCATTATGGATAGTTAGTGTGGATCTACTGTAGTGTGATGTAAGTGAGAGCAAACTTGGCTTATACACTGTGGAGCTAACAGAGGCAACATCACCTTCTCGATGTGTGAAATCTAAATGAAGCCTATGATGGTGCAAGACTTTAAGAGAGAGAAAGAAAGAACTGAATGTGCCTGTGAATTTCACTGCAGACCTATTTGTGGAAACCACACTCACATCTCGAGTGGAAGAATATGAAGCTGTCACTTTCTGCCAATAAAAAGTGTGTGTTTTAGAGAGTGAGAAAAGCTCTGCGTTTGTTCGAGACAGGCGGTGAGTATGAGCTACTACAGTTATGTTGGGCAGTAAGTACAAGCTCCATGTTTTTATTAGCACATCTACATTTCATCATGCATATTTCAGTGCAGTAAAACTATTATAAAATGAATAGATTTGATTAGAAAATCTGATTCAATGAGCCACATGCTCATTTGCAATTGCACATCAACTGAAATTCCCCAAGTTACACTTAGCCAGTAGTTTTGCATACTTTATGGAAAAATTGTAAATATCATTAGGTCTATTTTATTAAATTATCGAAAACCGGTGTTTTTATAGAATTGCTGGTGTTATTATTTTAGTAATGTAGCTGTGAGACACTTTTAAGGAAGCTTTCTGACCGTGTCCCTCCAGAGCATCTCAATGTATCCAAATGGTATCACTTGTTTTTCAGATCTTTTGTGATATTTTTCTCTTAACCTTTATTATATTAATGTCAGCTAGCATTAAAAAATAGTTTTCTCTCTTTGTAAGATGCAGTACCTACAACTGTAGCCTAAAACATTGAGTAAATAGCTGTTTGGTTAACATTATTTTTCGCTACATGTTTGCTGATGTCCGAAATGTAAAGGTAACATTTTTTTTTCGTTGGAATAACATAAACTCGTTCACAATATGATCAGGACGGAGCCCTTAAAGGCAAATGGTGACGGAAAAAATATGAGATGGGACGGAAAAAAAATATTTCAATGCTTTTGTGTTCTCTGGCTAAAGTTTTGCTTTCCCCTGAGAAACTTTGCGTTCTCTCGCAAAACTTTTGCGTTCTCTCGCAAAACTTTTGCGTTCCCCTAAAAAACTTTGCGTTCGCTTGCATAGAACTCAAAAGTAGAGAGCCCCTAAAGAGGGCATGGTGAAGGAAAAAAAATGAGATGGAGGAAAAATTATATGTCAATGCTTTTGCGTTCTTTCGCAAAAGTTTTGCGTTCCCCCGAGAAACTTTGCGTTCCCTCGCAAAAACGTTTGAGTTCTGCTGAGAAACTTTGCATTCATGCTCAAAGAGCTCAAAAGGTTCTACGAGGGAATGCAAAGTTTCTCAGGGGAACGCAAAGGTTTTGCAAGCGAACGCACAACATTTGCGAGAGAACGTAAAAGCCTTGATTTATTATTTTTCCTCCCATCTCATATTTTTTGTCCACCACCATGTCCCTTTAGGGCCTCCGTACAAAAGGTTTGTGAGCAAACACAAAGTTTCTCAGGGGACGCAAACATTTTGCGTGTGAACGTAAAGATTCTCGGGGGAACACAAAACACCTGCGAGAGAGCGCTAAGTATTGACTTATTATTTTGCCTCCCGAGTCCACCACCATGTCCCTTTAGGGACTCCATGGTACAATGAACTTATGACAGTAAATAGAGTAAATCTGATATTATGTTGACTTATCTTCTTGGTCCAGACCGAGAGCATTACAGAATCTATTGCACGGTATGTTTTTCTACGGAGCTGATTTCTTATGCTAATCACAGCGCTGTCATCAATAACAGAGTACATTAGCTAATGCTCCAGCAAATGAATATTCTTTTCACACTTTTTCCCGGTTCTCCGTAAGGTTGCAGTTCAGCAGCCTCTATGACATCAACGTCCTCAGTGTTTCGTGGGTCTACAGCTGGATGCCGGCCTTTATTGAGTAGGTGGAAGCGAATGTTCCACGGCCCTATTCATCTCCCGCGGCTCCTCGCTAATTAAGCTGTCAGGCTGCTGTTTGAGGCCGGGGGAGAGCGACAGCATAAGAACAGTGGTGGAGGGAGGCTGGATCTCTGGTGCTGGATCCAGTCTGTAATTTAAAACGCAACTCAAAAGAGCTTCAGCACCCAGCCAAGCCACCCGAGGAGGGAAGCTAACCTCTCTCTTTATAAATCACTGATATGAACGGCCTGTCTAATATGCAGGTGCTGAGAGAGAAATATTACACAAGCTTATGTACACATGTATGTGTTGCATAATGCATATGCACATAGAGGGGGGGAGGGGTTATGATTGAAAAAAAGAATGTAGTTATTAAGTAAATAAGTAAGTATTAGTTATTATTACTTTTAATCAGTATTTTATGCGCACATAAAGCATGTCATACAACATAAGTATATATGCATTAGCTTCATAAGTTTCATAAGCTATTTAAATTTTAATAAAGAGTAATGAAAAATTTAGCTAATGCACTAGGGCATTCTGGGACAAAATGAATCCACCATCATCGAAAATGACTTGGGATTTATTTCTAGCCAAGAGTACTTTTCATTTCAAAGTACATCATTTAGCACCATATTGCCATTATGTCAAATAAGTTATATTTGTATAAGAAAACATGCAAATGGGCTGAAACTCCAGAAGATTAAATCCAAAAAAAAACTCCAAAAAAGAAACAAAATTGATTTTTGGTCATTCAAAGTTCATGACTTTCTCTTCCAACAAAATCTCTGTGCTAAACTATTTATGTGGGGTGGATTAAAGTAATAATTTATCAAAAAAATAATTGCTGTCATTCATTTCCTCACTCTCATGTTTGTGGTGCTTCAAGAGTGAAACATGGGAAATTCCATCATATATGAGGCGGTCAGTGACCCCTCCGCGGGAGACTGCGACTAAATCTGAGCACCTTTGTTCATCGTGGGGCTGTCTGGAGAACCACAGAGCCAACCGTTACAAACCCTGTGAGATTCTCGTCTTTGCAGTAATAACCTCTTTTTCTCTTTGCACTACAGGTGTTTGACATTTCAGCAGAAACAACTTCTGGCTCAGACACGTTCAATGAACTCCACCAGGCATCTGACGAGAAAAACGTATTTTTCTCTATTAGGATGGCTGGAAACATCTTGAGAAGGCTGTGAGAGCTCAGGGAAGCTCAGAGACATAACATTGTATGTGTGGCACCTGGTGATGAAAGAGAATTTGAAAAATTGTCACATTTTTAGGCATGAAACAACAGCTTAGAATTATACCAAACACCCTAGCAGCCAGGCACCCTAACCACCACTTAGCAACACCCTGGCAGCCACCCAGAACTCCTTACTAATACCCTGGCATCAACCCAGAACACCCTTGCAGCCACTTAGCAACACCCTGGCAGCCACTTTGCAACACCCAGGCAGCCACCCAGAACTGCCTTAGTAATACCTTGGCATCAACCCAGAACACCCTAGCAACCACTTAGCAACACCCTGGCAGCCACTTTGCAACACCCAGGCAGCCACCCAGAACTGCCTAAGTAATACCTTGGCATCAACCCAGAACACCCTAGCAGCCACTTAGCAACACCCTGGCAGCCACTTTGCAACACCCAGGCAGCCACCCAGAACTGCCTTAGTAATACCTTGGCATCAACCCAGAACACCCTAGCAACCACTTAGCAACACCCTGGCAGCCACGCAGAACATCCTAGCAACCTCTTAGCAACACCCAGGCAGCCACCCAGAACACCATATCAATACCCTGGCATCAATCCAGAAAACCCTAGCAACTACTTAGCAACACCCTGCTAGCCAGGCACCCTAACCACCACTCAGCAACATCCTGGCAGCCACCCAGAACACCCAGTAATACCCTGGCAACCACGTACTGTAGCAACACCCTGGCAGCCACCCAGAGTACCAAAGTAACACCTTGAGAACCACAAACCTGGGCAGCCACTCAGAACAACCTAGCAACAACTGAGCAACACCATGATAGCCACCTAGAACACATATGCAATACCCTGGCAACACCCTAAACAACACCCTAATGACCACCCTGAGCACCTTAGTAACATCATGGGAGCCATTTAGAACACCCTAGCAACTACTGAACAGCCCCTGGCAACTCCCCTGAAAACCAAACACTTATCAGTTCCATGACATCCACCCATATCAACCTAGTGACCACTTAGCAACACCTTTGCAGCCACCCAGAACACCCTAGCAACACCCAAGCAGCCACGTAGAACACCCTGGCAAATATTCAGCGACACCCAGAACATTAGCTAGCACCACCCTGGCAAACAGCCAGAACACCTTAGTAATACCCTGGCAACCACGTACTGTAGCAACACCCTGGCAACCACCCAGATCAACTTAGCAACACCCTAATGACCACCTTGAGCACCTTAGTAACATCATGGGAGCCATCTAGTACACCCTAGCAACTACTGAACAGCCCCTGGCAACTCCCCTGAAAACCAAACACTTATCAGTACCATGACATCCACCTAGATCAGCTTAGTGACCACTGAGCAACACCTTTGCAGCTACCCAGACCACCCTAGCAACACCTAAGCAGCACCCTGTAGAACACCCTGGCAAATATTCAGCGACACCCAGAACATTAGCTAGCACCACCCTGGCAAACAGCCAGAACACCTTAGTAATACCCTGGCAACCACGTACTGTAGCAACACCCAGGCAACCACCCAGATCAACTTAGCAACACCCTAATGACCACCTTGAGCACCTTAGTAACATCATGGGAGCCATCTAGTACACCCTAGCAACTACTGAACAGCCCCTGGCAACTCCCCAGAAAACCAAACACTTATCAGTACCATGACATCCACCTAGATCAGCCTAGTGTCCACTTAGCAACACCTTTGCAGCCACCCATAACACCCTAGCAACACCCAAGCAGTCACGTAGAACACCCTGGCAAATATACAGCGACACCCAGAACATTAGCTGGCACCACCCTGGCAAACAGCCAGAACACCTTAGTAACAACCACTGAGCAACACTCATTTTAAACAAGCTCAGTATATGTACTCGAAGTTTATGTCATGTTCACCTGCAGTGCCTTTGAAGTGAATGCGTTATCTGTAGTTCCTCACAGCCCAACAATATTGTGAACCAGAGCAAAAATGAGAATGGAGAAAGGAAATGCACACAAAAGCACCATTATCAGCTGGCTCCATCTGAACAATCACATCTGTGTGCGGATAAGGACAGATGGATATGGCTGCCTTGAAGGCGTGGGGTTTCAGGCAGATTGTTACAATTCTTCACCAGATTTGAGAGCCTGTGCGGCACTGATGCTCATTAAGCCCATTGCCCTTTTGAAACCAATTTCGGCGTCTCTGCACTCATGCTCCTGCGAATATGTGGTCAGCTTGCTTTTTCAGGCTGTCGCGCCCCGTGTGGCGCTTGGCTCAGTCCGGATTACGACAGCACTTTCCCTGCTCTGGGTCACCAGGATCAGCTCTCGCTCAACACCACAGCCATACATATAATCCCATCAGCCCCAGCATGGAAGAAGAGGATTTCAGGGTGACTATGAGGACTTTGAGAGAAGATTAGGCTACTGGATATCTCATTCCACCTCACAAATGGAGAGTAAGATCATCAAATCGGGGATCATTTGCTTGCTTTACATTTCCACATGTGTAGATTTAGATTTTATCTGTTGTTTTTACCCAGAGAATTCAGAACAATTTGCAAAATTGTGTTGTAAGCGAACAAAACCCACAGCAGTACTGTACTTCACAATGCAATATGCTCAATGATCTTTATTTTGACTCAATATTTGATTGTTGAAATGAAACAGTGCAAATTATTTTAGTTCATTTAATATAAAATGATAGCTGTGATGTTAAACATAGTACTTTTTTAAACAAAATTGTAGGCAGTGCAGCATTCCACATTCCACAGTCATGCACAGTTGAGGCTGCAGTCTGTAGCGCCATCTGGTGCCTGCTGACAAAATAATCCCATTTTCTACTAAACATTTGACAACAAAATGTGTTCGTCAGTATCAGGAAAGAAGGCCATGTGTCCATGAGAGCACATGTGGGTTTGTGTTTGTGTGTGAAGTGGCTTTGACATCAGCAAAGATCACAACACACCTGCACACTGACCCCAATCCTCATAAGGAACTTACTGTCAATCATTGAGACCGGTGTCAGTATAACACAACCTCTCTCTTTCTCTCTCTCTCTCTCTCTGCAAAGTCACAGTCTCGTGCAGGTCAGGACAGAGGAAGAAACAAACACGCACTGCCTGATGATTCGGCAAAAACACACACAGGAAATTATGGCATCAGCTGTGAGTATACAAGTATTCTATTCTATTCTATTCTATTCTATTCTATTTATTCATCTGTTCAGCTGTGACTGAATTGTTAGAGTTACAACTGCAGATATTCCACTTTCGGAATGAAGCTGGTGTATTTTTTAAATCAGTAATAAAACATTCTGTGACGCCCGAGTATAAGAATGCTGTTGTAATGTAAAGGAATGTTAAGATGATTAAAAATGGTCATAATAGAGAGCAAATCAATCAATATTCATGTTTAACATAAGGGTAAATGTTACTTATTTAATTTGACAAAATATTATAATGTAAGAAGTAGTTGCAAATGAAATATAAATATATTCCCTATAGTGTAAACATTATTGTGTTCTTTATTAAATGATTTTTGTTATATATATATATATATATATATATACCAATTATACATAAATGTAAATGTTTACAAATGTAACCACAATATATACTGTATTTACTAATCTCCGTTAATGTTAGTTAATGAAAATACAGTTGTTCATTGTTTGTTCATGTTAGTTCACAGTGCATTAATTAATGTTAACAAGATTTTAATAATGTATTAGTAAATGTTGAAATTAACAAAGATTAATAAATGCTGTAGAAGTGAACTTCATTATTAGTTCATGTTAACTAATGTAGTTAACTGATGAACCTGTAAAGTGTTACCAGAAATCTATATTTATGCCATTTTATGCCATAATGTATGAGTACACAAAAGCAATTTTAAGCATAAACCTGTAGATCAAAAGTTTTTTAACATCTTAAAATGAAAATGTCCAAATTTGATTTGTATCATTTTTTCCATAAAAAAGTGGAAAACTGCTATCACAACTTTTGCATGTGTGTTTGTTACAGATTCAGGAAAGTTTGACCTGCCAGGGGAAAAATGCGATGATCCATCTAAGTGGCTGTGGGATTCAGCTGGTGTCTAAAAAGGGCCGTCTCTCACGCTCACCTGCCTTCCATCTGTTACCGACACATGCTGAGGAGTCTGTTTGCTCCTCCTCATTCTCCACTTCCTCCTCCATGCAGGATCAGGGAAGAGCTCCTGCTCAGCCCTCAGAGCGAGAGAAAGAGGCTGAGAATCTCCCCCCGAGACGCCCTCTGAAACTTGCTCCGCTAGAGCTCCCCCTACAGGCACAGAGGCAGAAGATCAAAAGCGCTCAAGAGGCCAAAGCAGCGGGCTGTAAGTCTGTTGAGACGTATCCAAGAAAAGCAAAGATTTGTTGGCAGGACGGGCCGGCCAAGTCACCAGAACGCTCCCCGCTGAGTACCATCACAGAGCACCATAAACCACTGCTACCTGTCAATCAAGTCAAGCTCGGTTCTGATAGGCCAACGGGGAAGAAGGCGGGGCAATGGGAAGCTAATCCCGAGAGCGTCTGCCAATCAGTGCACTGCAACAGCCAATCAGCCACTCCCGCTAAGAACCGTGATGCAGTCGAGAGGCGTTTAAGACTGCGAAGGACCCAGCGGCTAGAGGAGGATCAAAGCAAATCCAACTCATCAACAGGTGGATTATCTGCTGATGAGAGCAAACAGCCCTCAGCCGGCCCTGGTCAGCTTGCCGCCGAGAAGGCCATCAGAGATGCCAACCGTGTGCTGGAAAAGGCATCATGGAGAAACCCACGGGAACCCGGGATTTGTGAGATGGAGGCAGTGGGTAAAGTTGGGAGAAGGATGGCTGGTAATGACATTCAGGAAGCCGTGTTCTGACTCTTTGACCCGAAGAGGAAGTGCAGCACGTGGTGTTGGGGTTTGAGACTTGAACATGGAAATATAGCCATTTTTCCCTCTTGGCTTTAGATGGGAAAACAGCTCAGTAATGTAGAAAACAGCACAACATTCCTGATTTAAATATTTGTATATAATTACATATAGTCAGTGATTATCGCCAAAAAAAAAAAAAAAAAAAAACATACTCAGAAAATAATCATAAAAATCTGTGTGTGTGTATGTATATATGCATTTTATTTAAATGCTGCCTAATTTGCATATTTGAACATAGCATTTCAGAAAAGTTGTAATATAAAATTATAATATCTTAATGTGCTGTGATTAACTGGAAGGTAAGGTATTGTTAATTAAGTAAAAATGGCTCCATCCACTTGTGGTATCTTGCTTTAAAATATTGATTTATGCAGTTTTTTATTATTATTATACAGAATTACCAGCAGAACGCTACAACTGACCAATCAGAATCCAGTATTCCAGTGAGCCATGTGTAATAAAATCCATTCTTTATATAAGGTGATTATTGTTGCTAAAACTAGATGAAAATAGAACGTCCACATTGACAGTCTACACAAAGAATTTGTCAATATTGTTCACGACAGCCAATAAAAATTTAAATGATCGCTGTGTTTCTTTTCCTATTTGCATAAATCGATCAAATGTTGCTGTGTCTGACACATTCTGAGATTAATAAATAAATAAATCTGGCTTCTCTCTCGGGACCAAAGTCATTACAGTGCCAATTGACTAATAATGGCTTTCACAGAATATCACTATCTGTGTTTCACACAGTGTAAAACTATGGTTATTATGGGATATGGGTACTGTTTACCAATCGTTTTTAAAACCATTTTTACTAGGTTTGTCCAATTCAACGTAGCTGTTTACACTGAGTGTTCCAACTGCAGATGGGCTTTGAATTGATGAACGTCTCATTAGTAGTAGTAGTACTTTTTTAATTTAAAGACGCAGAGAGAGCACCAGGATGAAAACATGACCCAAACTGGTTTTAAGTCAGTATTAGAGCACTTACTTCATCTAGTTAAGATTCATGGTTGTATAAACATGAGTATCTGTTGTACTAATCAACTGGCTGCCAATGGAGAACACCATTAAAGTCCGCTGACCACTAGAGTTTGTAATTGTTTGTTGCATTTAAAAGAAACTGGCAGCAAATACAAATACCTTCTTCTTCTACAGCTCAAGCTGTAATTACATTTTTCTACAATGAAATCTTAATTACAGAAACAGATCTGAATGACCTTTATATGTCTCCTCACTTCAGTTCAAAGAATCTATAAACTTGACTTCCTCGTCACTCTTTGCATCTGTGCCAAACCATCAGTTGTCCTCTGCCGGACTTTGCCCTGCGCTAAAGTTAGTGTGACCTCCGGCGAGACCCCTTACAAAGGTAGAGGATGGAAATAGATCTTGTTTCTTTTCAACAGCATGAAGCACGAGCAGTTACTTCCTGCATGGTTTTACAGTGGGATGTTTATTGCTGTGTGGCTCGGTTGTTGATATGTTTTACTGTGCATAAAGATGGGATTTAGGGAGTTTGGAAAGTGGATGTTTGTGAGATTTCGTGTGTCCGATGCCTGTGAAAGTACTCTGTGGTAAGATGTCCAGATGAGACATGAAAAGTAAGACAGGAGGGAAAGGGAGAGAGGGTCTTAAGAGACACGCCGTGCACACAGGATATCTGGCATGTTCGGCCCAAAAGAACAAGACGTCTAACAGGAAAAATTAAAACTAAAAACAGCAGGACATTCGGCCAGCTGACACGACCTCAGTATAGTTAACAATAAGCTTTTAAGGTACAAAAAGTCTTTTTTTATTGGTTTTCCTCTGGGAGATTAGCTCGACTAATACTTTGACATTTAGATCATGCTAGTGTTTAAAGAGATTGAAAGTACAATTTGTATTGGCACACAGCTCCTGGAGTGTCTGTCTGACTAATCCATCCATCCATCCATCCACCCTTCCATCCAGCCACCCTCCCATCCATTCATCCATCCATACATCCAACCTTCCATCCATCCATCCATCCATCCATCCACCCTTCCATTCTTCCATCTATCCACCCTTCCATCCATCCTCCCATCTATCCACCCTTCCATCCATCCATCCATCCACCCACCCTCCCATCCATACATTCATCCTTCCATTCATCATCCATTCATCCAACCTTCGATCCATCCATCCATCCACCCTTCCATTCTTCCATCTATTCACCCTTCCATCCATCCATCCATCCACCCACCCACCCTCCCATCCATACATCCATCCTTCCATTCATCATCCATTCATCCAACCTTCGATCCATCCATCCATTCACCCTTCCATTCTTCCATCTATCCACCCTTCCATCAATCCATCCATGCATCCACCCTTCCAATCTTCCATCCATCCATCCACCCTTCCACCCTTCCATCCATCTATTCATCCACCCTTCCATCCATCCATCCACCCTTCCATCTTTCTATCCATCCATCTATCCACCCTTCCATCCGTCCATCCCCCTTCCATCCATCCATCCATCCATCCATACATACATACATACATACATACATACATCCACCCATACATACATACATCCATCCACCCTTCCATCCTTCCATCCATCCATCCATCCATCCACCCTTCCATCCATCCATCCATCCATCCCCATTCCATCCACCCCTCCATCCATCCATCCATCCATCCATCCATCCATCCATCCATCCATCATCCCCCTTCCATCCATCCATCCATTCATCCACCCTTCCATCCTTCCATCCATCCATCCATCCACCCATCCCCATTCCATCCACCCCTCCATCCATCCATCCATCCATCCACCCCTCCATCCATCCATCCATCCTTCCATCCACCCCTCCATCCATCCATGCACCCATCCATCCATCCACCCTTCCATCCATTCATCCATCCATCCATCCTTCCATCTTTAACTTATAGGTCACTCTACCCCAACAAAGCCTAAATAGGTCTTTTCACACAGGGCTTAACCCCAGGTTATCAACGTTCTAATCACCATTTTAAGCTGCTTTAACTTGTAATTTACAAATGAGGTTACCCGGGGATATAAAACCCTGCTCTTGATGCAATGCTAGAATGTTACAACTAGAAGCTTAGAAACTGACAAGCAATAGAGTTCTTTATATTCATGTGCTTTGGACAGTCATGGAAACACTGCGTGTTGTATAAACAGTAGTTTCAGCGTTTGAGGCTAAACATGTCAAATGGTAATAGAAAAAGCAACAACTGTAAAAGTGAACGTATCATTCTCACCTTTATAGTTCGAAAAGTCCATTCAGGATAAACTATTTGTATGGTCGGCAATAAATAATATGAGGATGAGCAATGCCTTTACGTAAACATTTATTAAGTGCTGCGTTCATCCAATCAGTAACACTGACACCGCAAATATGCAAATGAGGACGTTAACCCATGGTTTTGGGATGTGTGAAACACCAGTTTATGAATACCAAGTTAATCCGGGGGTAAATTATGATCAATGTGGAACCTGAAGGAAGAAAATGTAATCCATTTACCCAGGGTTACAATGACCCAGGGTTAATTATTTCAAATGTGAAAAGCCCTATGTTTATAAGCTTTATTAAGTTAAACCAAGTTCACGTTTGTCATTTGAAAAGATATGTGCAATTACAATGTTTAAAATGTAAGATTTGTTTTTTATTTATAATATTTAAATATTTTATCTATTTAATAAATTAACTTTTGTGGACCAGGGTAGAAAAACATTCAATTTCTCAAAATGAATTGCCTGAGTTGAATTTTTCTGAATTATAATTCAGTAAATTCTTTTTCCTGTCAATCCAATTCAACTTCCTGTGTGTTTGGCGAATTACATTGATTATTTTCATTCATTGAAAGTTGGCCAAATCTTTAGTACTAAATGTTGCACAACCCTGGAGCATTTACACTAGACAAGAGCCATCCTGCTCACAGTTTTTCAACTTTTCAAATCCGTTTCATGAAAATGCACACTCACTCATTCGACACACTACTTCATACAGTGAACTCTCACTATAGACTCAAACTTTGTAGGTAAAAATCCCCCATCAGTCCCATTGGCAACCTGTCGTTGGCTCAGCCTGGCCTGGAGAGAAGACTCTATCCCTAAAGCCATGGAGACAAGGGGAGAGAGAACTGGTGTGAGAGAAAAAGAAAGAGATGACGAGAAAGAAAGTGACAAAAATATCCCGGAAAGTTGCTCTATAATTGGTGCAGTCTGTCAGAGCCCTGTTTTATGTGCGTGAACAGGGCAGGGCAGCCATCCCGTCCCCACTGAAACCCAACACTTAGAGGAGCAGTTCCTCGTCCCTCCCACCTCCCACCAGAGGAGAGCAGGATCCACAACACTGTGCTCCTCACTGCAGGATTACTGTGTGTGTGTGTGTGATCACACCTGTGCATGACCTTACCTGGAGCTTTATTTCTAGGGGGATGCTGCTTTAATACTTCAGGTGTCTGTGTGGTGTGTTTCTGGAGGAGGTTGAAGAAGATCTTTTTGCTCCTACGGATTGACAGTACAGGTAAGAGTTTATCAATCATTTCCCAACTGAATACCATCAGCAAACAGTGTTTGATTTTCGCTCTAGGATGTTTATGAATATGTCTTGATAGCCCTACAACTAGTGCTTTCTTTGTTCTTCTGCTTTTTTGGGGAACTTTAGTAGAAGTAAAGGCTGTTTTTAACATTTCAGAAGAGGAAGAGAGAAGATTTCTGGTTTGTTCATCTGCAGGTTGCTCCCAGGCTGGTCGTTTAACCGAGTTTTGGAGTTTGGCCGCGATTGGGCCCTAGAGTGTTAGTGGAGATAGACACACTAAAAGATTTCAAAATGAAAAATGTACTTGCAGACAATACAAAAATGATAACAGACTTTTATTGGTTTTGAAAATTGCAAATTGTTTAATAATGAAATAAGGGTAACTGGTTGTGGATTGTTATAAACCAAAAATGGTATGTTATACTATACGTCCAATAACTAAAATGTTGTAAATTGGTCGATGAAAGAATGCAGGTCATAGGATGCAGGTTACTAAATGATTATATGTTGTATGGATAGTGAACAAAAGGTTTTAGGGCTTGTAATGCAAAGGTTGTAGGTCATTGGACTGGTAAACAATTGTAGGCTGTCAAGTCTGTAAGTCAAACGGCTGGTAAACAAAAGATGGTAGATTAGTGGTCTGGCCAATAAAAAAATGTGTGTGTATATATATATATATATATATATGGGTTGTAGGGCTGGTAAACGTAAGGTTGTTGACCATGACCATTGTGCCCTTGAGCATGGCACTTACTCCCAGGTTCCATATAGTACATATATGACCATATAATGTGTACTATAACGGCTAAAAACAGAACTGGGTGTTCACTTCCACAACCATTTCATTTCAGTGATGAAAAGAATTTTGTTTTTCTTTTCTTCTTTTTTTTTAACCAAGTACAGGTCCATTAGTTTTTAAAGACGGAACAGGTAATTTAGGCTAATAGCTTGACCAAAGAGCTGGAAAAACAAAGTGCCCTTTAATACTTTGCACTGCTGAACTGACTGTAAAAAAAACTGGACAGATGGCCATATATATATAATATGATGTCTGAAATCTAAAAATAGATAATTATAATTTTTTAAAATAAAGTAATCTGAATGAGAGAAGGAAGTTACAGGAGGCTATTTGTTTTCACAGAGGCATGAAAAAGCAGTATAAATGTTGTTTACAGCAAATGTGTACAGAAAATGTTACAAGTTAAATGAATGCAGGATATTTTCACAGCCTCAAAGAAACATGAGAAGACCTGCTCTGGTCAAAGGGTTCAAAGAGCTCGCCATGCTGGGATATACTGTGGGCTTTTAAGACCAAAAGCAAAGAGCAAGCAAGACTTTCTGGGTCATATGATGATAGTGCAAACCTTCATGAAGGAAAAAAAAGGAGGGAGAGGAATGAAAAGCAACAAAGAAAAGACACTGAATTATGTGAGAGGAGGCCTCTGAACATCAGTTCACGAGGAACAGGGATGTTTTTCTATTGGTCTGACAGATCCCAAAATAGGCAGTTTTCCATAGATGCATCAGCACTGGAATGGGGACTTTTATATCAGTAACTCAATTGATGCCATTCTTACAAGTCATCAAAGTCCCATTTGCCATTGATGAAGTTCATTCTATTGTCCTGGAAGGTTTTTCAGGAAAATAGCAATTTAATGCACCTGAAAGTTATAGAGAACTTAGCTGAAATTGCCTGTGAGGAGAGATTGCCACATCATCACGGCTCTGCAACCCATAATTCAGTTCTTCCCAATGTTGTTCCCTCACTCTGTGATGACAGTGTGCTCCCTGGGGTGAACTGTCCTCCGCTAAATCAGAAGAACACCCTATTTACAGAGAAACATCAGTTCGGCTTAGCCAGAGGAGTGAAGTTAGTCGCCAGTGGTTTGTGTGTAGCTTGGTGAACAGGGGAATGAATTGCAGTTGGACATAAACTTTCTGGGGGGTTTTTTCTATTACCCTACCTTGTTTACTCTGGTTTCCTGATGGAGACCTATATAATACACACAATATATATCTGCAGGGTTGGGAAGTAACGAAATACAAGTAACTTAGTTACGTATTTAAAATACAAAATTTGAGTAACTGTATTTCATTACAGTTACATTTTAAATGGGTGGTAATCAGATTACAGTTACATCTGAAAAGTATTTTAGATTACCAAAGTGATTACTTTGAGTTTTAATGTCATTTAAACAGCAATTGGTGATTCTCTGACTCTGACCGTCTGAAAAAGCGGAGTTCAGTTTCATGTTTTCGACTGTTTTCATGTTTTGTGATAGTTGTTTGTGAGTCATTTTATAATTCACTGGTCACTGCATCTTTTTCTCACAATTTATTTTTTTCCCTCACAATTGTGAGTTTGCATTTCACAATTCTGACTTCTTTTTCTCACAATTGCGAGATTTAAACTCACAATTGCAATTTATAAAGTCAGAATTGGGAAATATAAACTTGCAATACTGACTTTTTTTCTTGCAATTGCGAATTTAGTATGTGAGTTTATATGTCATAATTCTGAGTTTTCTCAATATTGCGATTTTATATCACATAATTTTGACTTTTCTCAATATTGCAAGTTTATATCTCACAATTCTGACTTTATAACTCACAATTGCAACTTTATATCACACAATTCTGAGGGAAAAAGTCATAATTGTGAGATAAAAAAAATTGCAATTGCCTTTTTTGTGTTTGTTCCACACTTATTAGTATTCCAAAGTATTCTAAAGTATTTAGATTAAGCTACTAAACTTGAGTAATGTAACGAAATTCATTACAAATTACTTTTTTAAAGCATGTATTTTGTAATCTGTAGTTATACATTTTAAAAGTAACCTACCCAGCCCTGTGTATCTGTCTATAGAAAACAAGCCTTATTTCTTCAACATGTTCTTAACAAATCATACCTGGAACAACTACATTTCCAGAGGTGTCCATCAGTCACATATGGATGAATCTCATGGATGTCTAGGTCACACTTCATCCCAAAGTAAGACAGAAAATCCGTAAAGAAAATGATTTATATATATATATATATATATATATATATATATATATATATATATATATATATATATATATATATATATAATACAAATTTCCTACCAATTATTATAAGTGATTTTATAAGACATTTTATGTGTAACACACAATTGTAATAACAATAAGAATTGTATTTATATTGTAATTAAAATGGTAAAATAGTCTTGTACTGTGTTTATGAACATGTTGGTTCATTTTGTTATTGGCTCAAACTAAAACGGCAACTTGGAAAGTACAAATCAGGATTAATGTGGGCTGCACCAGCAGTACATCAGTAAGAAAAATACTGTGTATAGCACACAGCTAACATGAATCATACTCTCCACTTCTGTTTGCAATCTATCAACATAACTCAGCTCCGAGTCAGAATGACTGATCACCTCACATTTGTTCTCGTGTCTCCGCAGGAGCAGCAACTTGATGATCATCACACCTTAAGAGGAATATCAGCGAACAACAGCGGAGAAGGAAATGGAGTTTAGATTCAGCCTCAGGATCTCTCTGGTCCTGACCATACTGGCTCTGACTCTCTACGGAGGGGGTGTTGAAGGACAAAGGGCAGGTGAGGTCACATACTAGCCTAAATATACTGTTTTCATGACCCCTAACCACATCCCTGTTTAACTTTAGCTTGGTGGTTCTAATTCTGACTTTCAATGAGTCTGTTGTAATGTGTGCATACTGAGGTTTTGCACCTGACATATACTAATAGCTTTGAGCTCTCTGTAAAATTCAGTCCATGTATTATCCACCCGGACCATGGTACACTGACAGAAACACAAACCACGTAAATCTGTGGCTAAACTGTATACACACTGTCTGTAAAATTGCATGTCTTTTGTCCCAGGTTGCAAGAACGTCCACTATGATCTGGTATTCATCTTGGACACCTCTTCCAGTGTGGGCAAGGGAAACTTCGAGAAGATCCGGCAGTGGGTGGCAAACCTGGTGGAATCTTTTGACGTAGGTCCGGAGAAGACACGTGTGGCCGTGGTTCGCTACAGTGACCGTCCCACCACCGAATTCAACCTGGGCAGGTACAAAACTCTCGAAGAGGTCAAGCGTGCCGCTGGGAACATCCGCTACCTGGGTGGGAACACCAAGACTGGAGATGCCATCAGCTTCACCACCAACAACATCTTCACAGAGAGGACTGGGGCAAGGCCTGCCGCCAAGGGTATTCAGAAAGTTGCGATCTTGCTAACGGATGGCAGGAGTCAGGATTTTGTTTTGGAGCCATCGCTTGCTGCAGCGGCTGCTGGAATCAGGTTGTTCGCCGTAGGGATTGGGGAAGCTCTTAGGGAGGAGCTGGAGGAGATCGCCGCGGAGCCCAAAAGTGCTCATGTGTTCCACGTGACGGACTTTGACGCCATTGACAAGATCAGGGGCAGGTTGAGGAGGAGACTCTGCGAGAGTGAGTATTGATGACTTTGACTTCAAACCATGTGCAATACTTAAAAAAAAAAAAAAGGTTTTGCAGAGACGCCACAGAACAGGGACTGGCAATGTCAGAGTAATCGCTGGCGCGTGAGCAAAAGCGAGAGAGGTGTATGTATTTCATTCAGATAAACCTGCGTATGATCTGCGTATGATCTACACTTTGAAGTAATCATTCCTCATAGTAAAACGGCTTGTTTTATTAAGTTATAAATACTATTGAAGTGATAGTTCACCCAAAAATGAAAATTATCCCCTGATTTACTCACTCGCAAGCCATCCGAGGTGAATATGACTATCTTCAGACGAATACAATTAGAGATACATTTAGAAATATTCTTGGTCTTCCAAGCTGCATAATGGTAGAGGATGGCGATTGTATTTTGAAGCCCCTCAAAAAATGCATCCATCCATCATAAATATAATCCATACAGCTCCCTGTGGTTAATAAAGGCAATGGGGTTTTGTAAAAAAAAAAAAAAACTTTATGAACTTTAATAACTAACTTTCTGCAGACAGCCGAACGCATCGATTTGCGCCAGAAGAGTAACCCCTGACCCCACGCATGACACAATGATAAATGTGGAAGAGCAGAGGATAGAGTAAAACATCACAGCGATCATGAATTTCAAGTCTACAACAAAGGCGTCTAAGCTTACGATACTCCTACATCCTGCGTCACACATCACATCACGTTTCACATCACATTTGGCACAAGTCAACTTGTGCAGTATGCGTACAGTCGTCTGGCTGAGTTATTTTAGTTTATGCAGTTTTAAATATGTATATTTTTCTCACTTCAGAGGGCCTAACCCTGACCTCCCCCCAGAGCCGTATGGATTATATTTATGATGGATGGATGCATTTTTTGGGGGGCTTCAAAACATGCCCCCCATTCACTACCATTATAAAGCTTGATTGAACCAGGATATTTTTAAATCTCTGCTTGTGTTCATCTGAAAGAAGATAGTTATATACACCTAGGATGGCTTGAAAGTAAATCATGGGATAACTTTCACTTTTGAGTGAACTATCCCTTTAACTTGTGAGAATTAAACTGTGCAAGTCAATGAACCACCGCACATCACGCGCAGACATGTTACATAGTTAATGCAATAAATTTAGAAGATATTCAAACAAGTATATTGAGACCAATTAAACACTCTGTTCATGTGTATCTGGTCACATCATGTGTTTTTTTCTGATCGGATCGTGAAAAGACCAAAATAGAGGTAATTTTTCTGCATTTCAGATGAAACTGGACAAAATGCATCTGATTGTTGAAGCCACATATGTAAATTTTACTAAAATGGTAAAAACTAAACATGCGAGAGTGTGTTTTAACAGCTTCGGTACCCCAATATGACAGCGATAGAGTAGCTGAGCATCTCTTCAGCAAGCCGACATACAAACTGCCACAAATGAAACTGAAAGTTCAGTGTCACACCTTGAAGATCAACACACAGTTGTCTTCATTCAAAGCAGTGACATTAAATGATGTAATTTACCAGTCCCTCTCCAATTCTCGTCGTTGATCTTGAAACTGGCTAATGATAAAAAAAAAAATGAAGCTCATATCTTACTTTCTTTGACGTGAACTCCATTAAATTTGCATATAGCTCGAGAATTTAAGATTAGATTTTTATTGGTCTTGCAGAGACACAGTTATGTTGCCAAGTATAAATGGAACAGATTTAACAAACAACTATCCGATCAGTTAAATAGTCCCAACTATGGATTATGAATCCCCATATGGATTTAAAAAGGCACTTCATAACAAAAGTTGCCGGCCCCTGCCATAGAATAACCATTTTGGCCCACCTTTCATTTTTTTTTTTTTTTGCAAATGCATTTCTTTACACAGTCAGATAGGATCGGTGGGAGTTGAGTTAACATGAAGTCGGCTTGACCTTTGACTAAAAACACCAGTTATTTAATCTGCTTATGTTGGCACACATTCCCATTCACAAGAAGGTCTGTTTTGTGCCATACAAGACTTGTTGGACAGGAACTGGAAGCTCTTTTGCTTGGACATTTCTGTGGTTTCTTGCCTCGGTGAGCTCTGAGTAAAGAGGTGTAGTAAGTACAGAAACGCTCTGAGCTCAAGTGCTTTTCCAGATCACAGTTGCCGTGCAGGCAAAGATAACCTAAATGTACATGTGGGATAGTCTTGGGAGGCCATTACAAACAACAAGCTTGCATTAAAACTATGAATATAGATTCAAAAATACATAAACCCAAACCGTTGAGGTATGTGGCCTGGATTGACCATACAAATTATGTGTACGCATGTATGTTTTTAGTGATGATGGATGCTCAGGCTTGACATTCCTCTCTAAAGTTAGCGTGAAAAGGAGAGAGACGACACCTGGAGCTCTTCAGTTTAAAGTGGAAATCTGAAGCACTTCCGCTATCCAGAACTCTTGTGTAGTCAAAGCAATATAAAAACATGACACAAAGAGGTGAAGCGATCTTTTGTTGAGGGTATTTGAAGAGGTTGTAACACAAGCCAAGAGGGAAGAGAGGGAACCACTTGGACTTGGCAGGGAGATGGAGAGATAAAAAGAGAAAACTGATTAATTGTAAACCCAAACCTTGACCCTGCCCTGATTCCAACCAAAGGTCCTTCTCTGAATGACTCTAACCACATTCGTGACTCAGAGTGCAAGAATACTCAAACAGCTCAAAAGCTATAGACTTTGTTGTCCTATCAGGGATTACCCTTCAAGCATTTAGATGGCTGGAAGTGCATATCAGATCCAGTTCTGTGATAACCAAGACAATCTGGCACTAGCATTGGCATCTAAGAATACTGTTGGCTAGAAAACATGGCATCACCAAGGTCCAAGTTATTTTTGCTCGGAAAATTACAGTCCTAATGTTTCAAGTGGAACTGGGCTTCACCGTACTGTGTTTACTCTTTAATCTTTGGCTTTTACTTTGTTTTATGTGAAAAGATTAAAAGCGTTTCATCTAAGAGCACAATTATTATTTTAATGTATGAAATCTGATTACCCATAATGCAGTTTCTTTCTAGGGAATTTTAAGAAAATGGCATTTTCTTCTCTAAAAGTTGGTTGGAATCATTTTCTTTCTTTCTTTCTTTCTTTCTTTCTTTTTCTTTCTTTCTTTCTGTCTTTCTTTCTTTCTTTCTTTTTTTCGTTCGTTCGTTCGTTGGTTCTTTCTTTCTTTCTTTCTTTCTTTCGTTCGTTCGTTCGTTGGTTCTTTCTTTCTTTCTTTCTTTCTTTCTTCAGGCAATATTAAACATAAATTCAAAAGATTTTTTGTTGTAGCACTGTGGCATTTTCTCAATAGATTTTTTTTTCATCACTATAAAAGGGAAAATATAATATATTAGTAAAGTATACATTTTATTTTACATTATCGTTCTTACATGTTACTATAGTAATTAATAGAAATTGTGCATAATTTCACGCAACTAACCTTAACCAAACCCCAATCCTAAGCCTATAGTAAGTACATGTAGTTAATTATTATTATTCAGTACTTACAGTAAATATATAGTTACACTGTTACATGGACGCCTTAAAATAAAGTATAACCCATTTTTGTTCTAATTCATAACCAAATAAAAAATGTCTGACTAGGACGTATTACAATAAGTACACTGATATTTGTATTTAACAGTCATAAAAACAGTGCTATAATGCAATAAAAATAACTTTTTTATGCAAAATATAGTTTCCTTTTGATTAAACGATATGATAATACAGGAAGTGCACTGGGCCATTTTTAGCATGCTTGAAAGAAACAAAAAGTGAAAAGCATGTTTGACTAGTAGTTTCATCACTTAGAGTATCTGGGCTTTGGTTCAGGTCGGTGGTCCACCCATGACCACAGCATGCCAGATCTGTAATCAGCGGTGGGACGCTCCTAAACAGAACAGCAGTGCACTGTAATATGTTGGGAGTGCTAATTTCCTCATGTTTGCTTTAGCATCTGTTCTCTCTGTTTCCTAAATCTGGTTTTGATTAGCTTAATGGGAATTTCAAATAAGAGAGAAAACATTTGATTAAGCCCTTCCATTTCTTGTGTTTCGGAGGATAGTTTTCACACTTGTCTGAGGATTCAGAGAGGAATATTTTGGGTTGGACTTTACAGAACACAATAATAAGGAAGGATTGTCTCTGAATGACTAGCGCATCTAAGAAAACTTGGATGTAATACGTTTTAGTTGTTGATACTAGCATTCATTTGGTTTTAAATGTGTACAGTTGCTAAGGTGTTTTAGTTGAGGCCTTAGTAGCTGTTTAGCTACTATTCAAGAACTTTAAGTATGAACAAAATTAAAGATGGTTATGGTTTTAAAAAGTCCTCCGTATGACACAGCACTTTATAAAATGCCGCATGATTCTCTAGCCTGAAATGTCCGGGTGATTAATTGCTAGTTTCATTGATCAGCCGGCACCAGTTGGCCCTTTTTAATCATGAATAAATTCATCCTAATTCATTAGCTTGCTAAATGTTTGGTCATTTCAAAATAGTATTTTATGATCTGACTAAAGTCAACATAGTGCAAATTGTCATGTGCATTTGCATCCATTAGATCCTTAACCAACAACATCTGGAAACATTTTGCAAGTGCATCATAATTTATTTTCAGTTATCAAAATTCATTTAACCAGCTGATTATCCTTAGCATATCTGATATGATTTTTTGATGTAATCCAATCACAATTTGATTTGCTCTACAAACAAACATGTGAAAAAGTCTTTGAAAAACAGTGTAGAAATGCAGTAATCTGAAGGCTATGTTCTTCTCAGTCCATCATTTTATTTTCATGGCCACTCTCGAAATTACAGCCTTTATGCCACAGCTGAAGGAAGTTGCCCTCGATAGAGCACAGTTAGAAATCACTCATACGTGCCATTTAAACAATGACGCAGGACTGGCTTTTGATTGCTTTGTCATTTCGCCAGTCAAAGGAAGTAGGTTGGTCAAAAAACAACTCTTTATGGACAACCACATTTAGTTAGTTGCTTGTCATTTTAACAGCATGCTAACTGTGGGGTCGGTCCCCAAAAAGAAACTGTGAGGTTAAAGGAAAAGTTCATCCCGAACTGTGAATCGTTCTTTTGAGACGGATCATTTTAATGAATCAATTGATACAAAGTTAGCATCTGAAAACTTGCTGCCTCGCTGCCCTATCAGGCAATGACTTTGCAGGCAACGCTTGTGCACGAAGTTGCCTCACGAAACCTCCGACAGACTTCTCACTAGAAATGACATCAAAAGTGGAAAACATTGGTCAAAAACATACATTTACACACAAACTGACCACCAACCTTAACTTTCAGACGCCATCTTTGATTTTTTGCATAGTCACAGAATGGAAAACACAGGATTGTGGGATGTCAAACAGAGCGAATGCCTTCAAAAAATGATCAGATGAATATCTCAGGAAGTGAAGCTAACATTGGATTTGGACATGCCTTGATACCTTTCTACTTTAGAATGCATCCTCCGAAGGCAGCATTTTTAAGATTTCGGACGCAGCCATAGACACTCTGATTAATTCAAGAATCATTCTTTAGCTCAACTCACTGACTAAGTAATTTGGTTGCAACAAACTAACAAGAAATGTACTCCAAGACCCACTAGTTTAGTGTTCTGGCATGACCTTTAAAGGGTTAGAACATCCAAAAACGAAAATTCTGTCATCAATTACTCACCCTCATGTCGTTCCACACCCGTTAGACCTTCGTTCGACTTCTGAACACAAATTAGATATTTTTTGATGAAATCCGATAGCTGAATTTTCATATGTTGTTACATCCAGCTCTTCCAGGTTCTACATCAGAACGCCGGCTCATTATTGGCCGACGCCTGCGTCAGCATCACACCCATGTGTCGAGCCGCTCATGTGATCAACTTTAGCCAATACTGAGCCCGCGTTCAGACATAAATCCTGGAAGTGCAGGACCTAAACAATGTAGCAGAAAGACACAGAACAGAAGATATTGTTGAATAAAGTCGTTATTTTTGTTTCGTTTTTGCGCATAAAAAGTATTCTCGTCGCTTCATAACATTAAGGTTGAACAACGGCAGTTTGACAATTTTAACGATGTCTTTACTACCTTTCTGAACCTTGAAAGTAGGTTTTAAATTGCTGTATACTGAGGAGTCATTCAGCTATTGAATTTAATCAAAAATATCTTAATTTGTGATGATGGGGAGTAATTAATGACAGAATTTTCATTTTTTGGGTGAACTAACCCTTTAAGACACCAAAACTAACTATAACGATTACTATTAGTGTTCACACCAGCAGATGATAACATTTTTGTCGTCTTTGTTCGAGCTCCTTATAGCAGGACTGGCTGTCAATGTTTTTATCGTTCATCAGCTAGAAAAAAAAAAAACGTAAAACGATATCATTAGTGTGCACTGACCTTAAGAACTGCTAGAAATAGTTTGACATTTTTGGTTTAGGAAGGCTGAGGACACAGGAACATGTTTCAGTACTACAGAGAGAAACCTCAAGTTATTATGGACATAAACTACTGGTAAAATAACTTGGCTCACATAACGAATACAACGCAAATATAGACAGCCAGGTGCTCTTTTCCCCAACCTTTATTTATTCCCGGTTGGGCGGCTAAGCTCTTTATTTTTTCGTGGTCAGCAGGGTGATGTTTGAATCAGGGCAGGGACGCGCTCGGGGTGTGGGGGTTTGGGAGAGTCACGCTGAGGACACCGTATTGGACAGAGATGTAATTGTGTCAAGTGACCCAGCCTCTGTAAAGTGGAATTCGTAGAGAAGCTGAGGCCTCTTAAATGCTACAAAGCACTTTTTATAGGAGCGATTAAAGAAAATTACAGGGTCTGATTGTACATGATTGTCAGGGACGCGATCAGCCGCTGCGGTTTGGGCGTCTGCCTGGTTCATGCCAAGAGTCTGTGTAGCAAAGAGAGAGAGAGAGTGAGAGAGAGGTATAAAAAGACATAAATCATTCGATCAATGGTATTATAGCATGATTTTGTGCATTATTCTAACAGTGAACATCCATAGGAAAGGGAAGACTTAGATTTAGCCCTTAAATGGGAACCTTGGAATAACTAATATCATTCCTTTAGATTAAATTTGAATTACAAAAGGTATTCATATAACCTGTCCTGTCTGATACAGTACTAAATTCCCACTTACTCTCCTTTTACAGGTTTGACTGAGCACTTAAATAAACCTAAAACTAAAGTTTGACCACTTGGTAGCATTATACCCAAGCAGAATGAAACCAGAATAGTTCAGTCAAAAAGAAAAATTATTTTATTGTTTATTTCATGTTGTTCCATTCATCCATCCATCCATCCAGTAGATTTTTTTCTACATTTTGAAAAATGTTTATTTTAATACTACCAAGTTCCATAAAGAAACAACAAGCACAAAAACAAAACGTTAAAAGCCCCACAAAAGAATCATAAATCAAGTCAACTGCTAATTTAAAAGTAAAGCACTTAATGACAATTTTATGAGATTTTTTGGAGCGGACTTGGTTGTACATGGAAGAGGTCTATATTTGTCACAGAAAAAAAGAAATAACAGTACACGCCACAAGGGAGAGTAAATAATGACATAATTTTTATTGTTGGCACTATTCCTTTAAAGACAAGAGCTACAAGAGTGTTTGTTGTGGTGTTGTATGGATGATGGTGGTTCACATCTAGCACACAACATTTGCTAATCACATTACATCATTTCCTGCACTCTCTTTTCAATTAAAAGGATCAAAAAGACCAAACAAAAGCAATAAACAGTCATCCACTAGTGTCTAGGCTAATATTAGCATCCTTCCTTAGCACTAGCATGTTCCTCTCTACAAATAGCACATTCTCATCACAGATGCCATAGTAAAGCAAGTCTTCTGGTGTTTCGTTTCTTCCTGTCATCACTGCTGTCACTAGCTATGCGTCGCCATTTGAAATCTGCCCGTTTGTATGTCCTAAATTATCACCGCTGTGACGTTAGCATAGCTGCACTCAACTAAACTCTAAGCTCTCACTGGACCAACCCGTAACTTTCCCCATGTCTATGTGCCAGGGTCATAGAGTCGGAAGTTATGCCACCATGTCTTCGCTGGAGGGCTTGGAAAAGATCCTCTAACAGTCTGCCTTCAAGCACAGAGAGGAAGATGGATAATATTACAGAGATGGTCACTCTCAACTGTTCATTTTCTTCAGCTGCCAGGAAAATCATACAGTACCGCTTCAAAGAGGGCAATGTTTACTGCTCAGAAACGTTATGGCATTCCCATTTAGGTTTCATTTTAAAAATGTAAGGGGTCCTGTATGCTCATTTACAGGTTCATTAATTTGTTTATGGGCCTACTAGAATAAATGTTCAATAAATTAAAAAAAAATTAGAAATTATTATTTTTCATCCTGTTTTCACCCTCTCTCAAATGCTCTCTCTTAGTTTCAGTTTCTTTGCAGCCCTCTTTCCAAAAAGTGGAGTCTGTGGTGATTAGTCACCCGGCCCGAGTCTGTTGTGATTGGTCAACCGCAGCGTGTGTTGGAAATGTAACACTACTGTAACTACACAAACGGTGGCATCAGTTTTGCCGTATTAGGAAGACCGAAAAAAGGGGGTTTAGATTCAGAGTGGAAAATACAGTGTTTACAGAACTAATACAGAACTAAAACTCATTTCTGCGTTTGAATTGGGTTGGAATTATTTAAATGAGGTATAGTGACGTGTATGTTCACGGAAGAATATTCAAGACTACAATCGAGGCGTTTAAGAGAGTAGAAGCAGAGCTTACTGATACAAACCCTTTGGAATGACTTTGTGCTTTGTTACTTTGCAGACCTTCTTCACGCTCAAACAGCAACATTACACACTAAAGAAAGTTGAACGTGAAAAAGCATGATAGGACCCCTTTAAGAAAATAAATTTAGGCTCAAATGTGACCATTTTAACATGCAGTAAGAGTATAGATGTAATGTGATAACTAATAATATATTGTCTTGGAAAAATGTGGTTAGAAATCTTCGAGTTCATATCGCGATTTGTGAGTTTTGATGGCGGACTTTATTTGAGAACAGTTTGAGACATTGTGCTTCTGAAACCCTAGAAAAAACATATCTTATTCATATGGCAAGTCAGGTCTTTGTTGTCGTTGTCTAACAACAATTGAGATTAATAAACTCTTTTTTTATGTGAAAAAGAAGGGCCTTCGTTGAAAAAGGTCATGCAAAAAAATTTTTTTTTTCACAACGCTATCTAAATCTATTTTCATCCTAATTATGTCTGTATAACATAAAACGTTTAAATGTTAAATATTCATGAGTGAAAAGGTTTGTCACTGGCGAAATACCACGGCAGATTGCCTGGGCACCTGGAGCCAGTACAATAAAATGTCAACAAAAAATATAATTCCACAATATGAATTAAAGTCTGCTCTCCTAAAAGCAGATGTTTAAAATTTTCAGGAGACCCTGTGTTAATAAAGCACAGATTGCAATACCTAAAAATGCATCATATTAAACCAAATAGGACTTAAAATAATACTTTTCTAACTGTAGAAATAAATTGCTTTACATAATCCAAACACCTGTGGAGTGCTGTGAAGTTCATTTTGCCATGCAAAAATATGTTCACCCATAATATTGTGTTTCCCTCCACAGATGTTCTGTGTCCCAACATGAAAGTCCAGGCAGGCCGTTTCAGACCAAACAGCACCAGTGCTGGACTGACGGAGGTTCCAGGTAATGTGTCCATGTTCTTTCCATAATGCTTTGCTGTTAAAAGTGTCATGAAAGCCCCTCCACATCGTATCAATTCACTGTTTGCATCTGCAAAAGGTCACATGGTGTCATGGGTAATTATGAGACACCAACTTCTCATAGGATATGCAATGCAGTCTCTTCAGCTCGACAATCCATTTGTTATAAACTGGCTTTTTAAATAAAACATTGTTGTCTTCCATCATAATTGACAGGTTAACATGTCCAAACTAGTGTTTCGTGATGATCCTTTAATATACCACTATTTGAGTGGTTCTGTGATGTGAGAAAATAAACTTTTGTTCCTCTCACGCTTACACTGTTACATGAAAATCACTCCCACTGTATTTTATTTTCCGATTAGTGGTCAAAAATAAATGAAGAAGTTCACAGTATAATGATTCTGACATATGGACTCCCAAACTTCAGTCTTTGTTGGGTGGATGTAAGCATTAATTCCATAAACTACATGACTAGTTTCTACATTTAAAGTACTTTTGGATCAGAAATAAAGCTTTATTTTCCCTGAAGGTTATGCTTTAAAACATGAAAAACTGCAGCGAGACACAGAGGTTTCGAAACAAGAAATCATTTGCCCTCCTTTGTTCTAAGAAACGTGAAGTTCTTTAGTGATTGCACAGATCTGGAGGATGTTGTGTTTGGGTCATCAGGGGGTTCTGAGTTCCTTTGCGAGACACCCACTCAAATTCATCAACCTAAAGTAAAAAACCAGACCAAAACAGAGAGAGAGAGCTTACCTGTGCCAGAAAATGACTATACAATCTGGTGCTATAAGGATGTGCGGAATAGAAGGACTGATTCACTGACTTCCAGACTCTGCTGTATGTAAAATGGTCAAGAGAGCCATTTATCATAAATCTGATGAGTTTGAGTTATGTTTTAATTGTTCAAATCCATCTTGATAAATCCTCAGAGAAATCGTAACCCTGGAAAATGAAGGTGGCATGATTTATGCTTTGAAAAACAGCTTTTTTCCATCCCATTTTTATATCTGCATTGCATCAAAAAAAAAAAAAAGTTAAAAACTTACAAACATTTCTGAAATGTGGTCCATTTGATTCTAATCATACTACTTATAATGACGAAAAGTGCTGTTTTCGGTATTCAGGAGAAGTTGATCACCAGAAGGAGTCAATTGGGTAGAAATAAAAAGTTCAAAATTGATGACTCTTGGACCAGATATTAGTATTTTAGGTCAAATATGGACTTCTGATTGGCTGACAGAAGGAGTCAATGAGTATCGAAATTTCAAGATCAATGACTGAAATATGGCCAATGGGTCAAATTTTGGCTACTCTATGGCTAAGGTATCACCAGAAGGAGTCAATTGGATAGATATAGAAAGTTCAAAATCGACGACTCTTGGGCCCGATATAAGTCCATTTGGTCAAATATGGACTTCTGAATGACTGATGTAACATCAGAAGGAGTCAATGAGTATGTATAGAAAGTGATCTCTCCATCTGAATATCATTTGTGGGTCACTGCACTTTCCTCATCGTTTCTTTCATCATCTTCTTCACATTTGTGCTTGGATCTGTTTGGTTGCCATTCTTTGGATAGCACTGACTAGACTACATCTCCTCCTTCAGTGGTTGTAAGTGTTAATTATGGTGTCTTGCTCCTGTAATTTGCAATATTCAAGAGAACAACACAAGCTAAATCTTCAGGGAAATTCCAGGTTCACATGAGATGTCACAATTGCTGAAGCTGCCAACATCTGCATGCTGTTTCTGAAGTTTGGAACATCAGTGCTGGCCAAAGCAAGGCCAAAATGGATGTAAAATTTGCTGACTCAAGACTGCATCTGTAAAGTACATTTAACAACAAAAAGCTACTTTATTTATAGCACTTACGCACAAGATAAAGCTCTGATGGAGTGTTTGACAAATGCGTAAGATGTGTTTTGAGCGTTTAGAAAGATCAAGTGGGAATACAGTAAATTATATTTCTGAAAGGATAACTGGAGATATCTCTCAAATTCTCATTGATCAGTGTGTCAGAATGCATTCAAACCAAAGTTAATCTTTTGGTGTACAAACCATTTTTTCCTCTAAATCCACAATGCACCATCAAATCAATGGATTTGCTAGCATACTCTGAATACTAGGGAGTAAGTGCACTTATGATAAACAGAATGTTATCATTCGCTGGTGTAGACGGTAATATAGTTATCGTTATCCTTACAGTTATAGTTCTTGGAGTGAATGGGCCTTTAAAGCCTAACTATATAGATAACTGTAATGATAACTACATTAGCATCCACACCAAGCATTACAAGCATGCTAGAGTTTTGTCGTCTGCCGCTTTAAATGTTCGCGCGGATGGATTCTGATTGGCTGTCAATGTTTTATCATTTATCAGTAGGAAAAAAAAAAATTGTTCTCAAAGTGATTCCACCGATAATGTTGCTACGTGCTACGTTATCGTTATAGTTGTGGTGTAGACGGTCCTTTACTGGCTAAACTTTATGGGATTTTACTGGATATTATTTGGAAGATATCCAAAGAGCATTCAATGTATAGGCCAACAATAGATGTTTTTCAGTTTATTGTTTGAGGTACAGGTTTTGCGCATGCACATTTTCAGAAGGCACGGCAGATTTTGTAAAGGCCGGTGTCAAGAGAAATCGAGTGCCCCCAGGAATGGGTCTCCTTTAGGACCCAGGAGGTTATGCCTGATCAAACGTTTGCGATAGATTGTTGTATGTTAGCTTCTTGTAGCGAGCTAAATTCGCTGTACAAGATAAAAACATCTAAAATGTATCAACATAAAAGCATTACAATAACAAAAAACCTAAAAGAAGCTTTATGTAGCAGACACGCTAGTAACACGCGTTCATCATCTGTTAGCTTTATAAATAATGTTTAGTGTTTGATTTTTGTAAAAGCAACATACAGGGGCTATAGTAAGAAAAAACAGTGTACTTCAATAACTTGTAAATTGGTAATTATCCACCATATTTAATTTTAGTAAAAAAAAAAACATTTAAATGCTACAACACCGTAAGGTCTGAAACAGTAAGAATGAGAAATGCTTGATTTCACAACCTATAGCTTCAGTTATATACTAGTATATGAACGATGTAATTTAATTGGTCATTATAACGCATTTTAAACGATATAAATTGTAATCGTTTTTGGAACCTTTAAGGAATTGTAATCAGGCGCTAAAAATACTACCCATTAAAAGTCCTTTGAACCAATGGGATCATGCGGGGGTGCTAATGTAGACCCGATTTCTCATGACAGGCGCGTTTCAAAAGCGAATAGATGGAGTCCAAAGACATTTAACAGTCTCAAGAGAAAGACCCATGCATTTTAAGCAAAAAAAAAAACCAAAAAAAACATTGCGCTTATGCCTATAGATACTGAGGGGAAAAAACATCAAGATCTCAAGTCTATTTAGCGCATGCGTCTATATCAACACTCAGCTGTGACCACGGAGAAGTTTGTCACGCTGACACACTGTGAGCGTTTTTAAATGCTGCCGCAGCGTTTTTATGCGGTGACATCTTGCTATACTTCAGGGGGCTGGTTTTTCTATCGTCGCATAGTGTGCAGAAGTGTGTTCGGATCAAAGTCATGCGTCGTAACGCGCTCATCTGTGCCGCGCCGCAGCCTCCCTCACTGTTTAAAATAAGACTCAGCCGTGATTATACGCTTTCACTCGCCAGGCCCAAATTACAGGTCCTGCTCGCCATGCAAGGTTCCTCCAAGCTTAGAAACGCTATCGGGGGAGAGAGAGTCGAGCCTGGCGCATGGAGACGCGGAGACAAACAGAGAGTCGTGGAAATGAGCTGATGAGAAGCGGACAGCTGGAGGAAGAGATGAACATGGTGTGAAATCAAACAAACAGCTCGAACCGGAACATCAAAATGATAAAACTAAACAAGTGCACAGAGAACACCAGGATAAGTTCATCAATTTTTTTTAAGATGAGGAACTTTTGAGAGGTTCTGAAACCATAAATTAGGCATTAAAGGCATTTTAAAGTTAAAAAAAAGTGTTTTATGTTGATCAAGTAATTGACCCTTCGCAAAGACCCGCCCACTTTAGTTACTGTTGTTTTTTTGCCACACATCATGTTCTCACGAAGTGAAAAATACATTGCGGAGCAAAGAGGACACTGACAACACGTCGACAGACACATGAAACAGTTTCATATTTAATATTCATATTTAATAAAGAAGTTTAAACGATAAATAGCGTATAGTGTCTCTTTAATGTGTCGTGTCAGATCATCTCTTCATACTAGTTCATTTATAGCATCAAATAAACATGAATGAACATCAGAAGGAATGTTGTTTCAAGCACACAAAGACGTGAGTACACACAATTTATCAAGTTCAAGTTCACCAACGTTAATCTACTAACTCCCCTGACTGCTTTGTTGGACAAAATGGCGGATTCTGGGTTATGATTGGTCAGATCGCCTGTCAATCAAACTGCCGGCGAAAGGTCAAGACATTTTTTTGTGTGTGTGACCTTTTCCTTTAAGGGGCAGATCACACTAGACTTGCAAATATTGATTCATCTAATTGTCCATTGTTTTGAAACTTTGAAAACTATTAACTTAATTCGGCTTTCATGGCACAAGAGACTGCAAAAGCATCGAGATGTACCGTAAGGGCCAAAGATGTAAATTAAAAAACTAGCACAGATGGAACAGAAGAAAGTGTGAACGAACGGCCCCCTAATGCTGGTCTGGCAGAAACCATGAGGGAATTGTTGTGCACAAAAAGCTTGAAAGATGAAAAGTGCTTTTGTTGTTTTATGAATTTTTTTACTTTGCTGTTAACAGAGTATCTGCTTTCTACGTTCTCAGCCACCTGTTACTCTATTACAGACACAGACACGCACACACAGTCTGGCCTAGACTTGCACGTTCTCACATTACCACGAGTTAAACAACTCCAAACATCCTTCAGTTCATATAATCATTCTCTCCAGACTGTTTAAAAGAACCTCCGTTTGCTGACAGCAACACACCTGCCCTAAGAAAACAGCACGAGTTCATCAAGTGAAAGTGAGATCTCACATGTATGGCAAGCCGTTTTGACTTTTATTCATTTTCAGGATATGAACTTGTGATATCAACAATTACATTTTCACTAGTTAAAATGTTAATTCCTGATATCAGGAATTAGATTTCCACTAGTAACAATGTTAATTCTTAATATCAACAATTCAATTTCCACTAGTATAAACTATAATTCTTGATATCAACAATTGAATTGCTACTTGTAAGAATGTTCATTTCTGATATTTGAAAATGAATTCCTGATATCAATATAATTTCTGATATCTAAAATTTGCATTTTTACTAGTAAGAATTGTATTCCTGAAATGTGAAACTGGAATTTCAACTAGTAAGAAATGAATTCTTGATATCAACAATTACATCTCCACTAGTAACAACATTAATTCTTGATATCAACAATTCAATTTCCACCAGTAAAAATATTAATTTCTGATATCTGAAAATGAATTCCTGATATCAATATGATTTCTGATATCTAAAACGGCTTTCTTACTAGTAACAATCACATTCATGATATCAGAAATGAACATTTTTACTAGTAGCAATTCAATTGTTGATATCAAGAATAGACATTTGCACTAGTTACAATGTAATTGTTGATATCAAAAATGATTTTTATTAGTAAGAATTGTATTCCTGAAATGTGAAACTGGAATTTCAACTAGTAAGAAATTAATTCTTGATATCAACAATTGAATTTGTTGAATTGTTGATATCAAGAATTAACGTTGTTACTAGTGGAAATGCAATTCTTGATATCAAAAATTTGCCATTGTTACTAGTGGAAATCTAATTCCTGATATCAAGAATTAACATTTTAACTAGTGGAAATGTAATTGTTGATATCACAAGTTCATATCCTGAAAATGAATAAAAGTCGAAACGGCTTGCCATATCACAGGCGTCATATACACAAACCATCAGCGTTTCATGTACTCTTTTAACATTTAACTCAAGCGGCATTGGTGTGTCGCAGATCGACCCTTGACTTGCTTCCAGGCAACGCCCAGAGCCCCACTGGCATCGCTATGGCGACAGACTATGTATTGGTTAAAGGAGCGCCCTGGTTTGGCCACTATACTGGGGTAGAAGGCCAACACTGCCAACCTCACACACACACACACACACACACATTCAGCAGTGACATAATTGCACATGAAAGGTTGTTTTTTAAAACATCTGGTGCAGCAAGTGCAGTTTAATGAGTGTTGGCTGCGGATCTGAAGCATTAATTAGTGGGCTGATATCCACACACACCAGTTTACTATTTTTAAAAAACAATGATGTCATGTTGATCCCAGAGGCACGGACGTTTTTGTGTGAATGTGGAAAATGGCCCGAATGAGGCGTGTCGTTTTGTCGTGGATATGGATGGCAGATATTAGAACGCTTTAGAAGAACAATTCAACTCTAATTTTCTCTTTACTGTGATTTATTTCTGTTCATGTTTTTGTATTTATACTTTTTAATAAAATATATAAATGATGTATAAATTCTATTATATATATACCAATTATAATCTAACTTATATTATAACATGGTGTTTATAATACAATTTGTACTTTATACATTAGACCATAATATAAATAAAAATGAAATAATTTTAATTAATGTTTTTATTATTCATTTCATGGATTATTTTGAGTTATTTGAAATTAACATGATTTTTTTTTATTATTGTCATATGAAGTCTGCTAAATAGAAGAAAATAGAAGCTATATCATTGCATTGCTTTGGTTTATTGCACTATGATATTATATTTTAATTTTATTGATCTCTTTTTTTATATATAAAAGTGAATCCTCTGCTTCAAGAAAGATTTGGGAAAGTTCGTTTACAGTATGTTGTCATTTTGACCTGTCTCTTGGACTCCACCTAGTGATCTCTGATGGAAAGACATGTTAACAATAATCTGATTTCGCCTTTTGTTGGTCCTGGAAGTTTACAGTTTATGTCAAGTTTTTTTTTTTTCCCCATGTTGGTCTCAGGTTTTGATTTGATGGAATACTTCAACGTAAGAGATTTTCTTGGAGAAAAATTTGAGCCGGGTCAGACCCCATTTGTCCGGCTCGGTACCATGCCAATCGTCCAACAAACAGAGTAAGTGAATCATTACTTGCAGTGGTGAATGTAAAAATCACCTTTTTTAAAAATGTTACATTATACAAGGCTGTTTTCTCTTTTTAACAAGAGCTTTCTTTGTTCCTTGTGTTGTAGAGATGTTTTGCCTCAGGGTTTGCCGGATGAATATGCCTTTGTGACCACATTTAAGTTCAGGAAGACCTCTCGTAAGGAAGACTGGTACCTGTGGCAGGTCTACGACAAATACGGCATCCCGCAGGTGCGTATCCTGAGAGGTCCTTATTCTGGGGCGCCAAAGACGATCTGATATTTCAATTGCTCTAATAAAACTGTCAAATATATTCCACAAATATTCTTCAGGTGTCCATCCGTCTGGATGGAGAGAACAAGGCAGTGGAGTACAATGCCGTGGGCCTGACGAAGGATGCGGTCCGGGCTGTCTTTAAGAACCCAGAGGTGGACAACCTGTTTGACCGTAACTGGCATAAGATTGGCATGAGAGTGGACTCCAAGTCAGTGTCCCTGTTCCTGGACTGCAAACACATTGAGACGCTGCCCATCGAGGATAGAGAAGACATTGACATCCAGGGAAAGACTGTCATTGGCAAGAGACTCTATGATAGTGTTCCCATTGATGTAAGTAGGTTTATTTATGCATATTCTCATTTAGATTCGTTTAAAGATTAAATCTCCCTGGCACAAAAATACTGTGAAATGAAATGAAGGTATTACTGTAGTAATACCATTGTATACTGCTTTTTTATCATTTTTATATACCATAGTATTTGCATGGTACTTCAGAAAGAGAATACCATTATGGTATAGTCTCTAAAAAGTATGGTAAAAAAGTGGTTCATGATTTGATGGTACACCTTCAGAAGTTTAAGGTCCACGATATATTTTTAAATAAATTAATCCTTTTATTTAGCAAGGATGCATTAAACGGTCAGTTCACCCAAAAATGAAAATTCTGTCATCATTTACTCATGTCTTTAGTTCATCTTCAGAACACAAATAAATGTATTTTTCTGAACAGATTTTCTGGAGACTTGATCGAGACTCGCTTTATATGATGAACAGATTTAATTTAAGCTTCTATTCTTATATAAAGATTGATCAGCAAATGTAAACAGAGGCTCAACTGAACCTGACTGACACGAGAACAAACCTCGAGGAAGCTCAAGCGTGCTTCGTAACATGAGAACGAACCTCATTGGTTCTTGCGGAAGCTCAAATGTGCTGTTTTTATTTTTGATCCCATAAATGCAGCATTGGTGAGCATTTGAGGGGGGAAACAAATCTTATTGACCCTAAACTTTTGAACCGTAGTGTATGTTGATGAAGTTTTAACTCTCAATCCTGTTTTCCTCTATAGTTTGACCTCCAAAGGATGGTGATCTACTGTGATGGTAAACAGTCTGAGCAGGAGACATGTTGTGATATTCCTGGTGGCCTAGTAAGTGCATCTGACACTCTCGCACACACACACACACACACCTTTATTCTCACCTCATTATTTCTACAACAATATGTCAACACGTCACCTGGATAATAAGGCAAAACATATGCTTTCGAACAGTACAAGCACTATAAAGGATTCAAAGGTCTTTGTTTTTAGTCCTTGATGAAGATGAAGATGGGGAATTTTCGTTGTCCTGTCTCCCGAATTTCATACTCATAATGCTGGACATCTGGAGCTGCTCAGCAATCTGCTTCCTCTTCGATTCCTCTCTCTTCCTTTCTTTCATAACACATTTCCATTTCCTCGTTCACTTTATTTTCTCACTCAGTGTGAACAAACTTTGGCGACCGAGGCGCCCCCAATCCCGCTGCCCACCTCAAAACCAACAAGTGCTGAGCAGAAGAAACCAGCCGCGGTCAACTGCTCCTGTCCCGCAGGGGAAAGGGTAAGGCCTTTCAGGTCAAAGGTGACACTTTTAAAGCTGGTCAACCCCCATGTTTAACATGTAAAAAATTGAATATTAGCCTTATGATGTTGTACAGTTACCAAAGTTATTTACAGTACATGAGGAAAAAAAAGACTAAATTCATTTGTGAAGCATGTGCTGAAGAAATTTTATTCGTGCTAATAAGAAATATTTTATATTCTATAAGCAGTGACATTTTGTTGATTACCACGAAAAATTATTTCGGCTCATCCCTCAATTTGTAAAGGCAAACAAAAATGATGTTTAGAGTAGATATAGTATAGTCACAGGACTTTTAAATTAAATTACACATTTTTACAGAGTCTAGTGTGAAATGATGAAATATATAATAATAAATAATACAATTTTAAATTTAACAATTTTAATTTTATACAATTTTAATACAATTTAAAAATAAATTTAAAATAATTTAAAATAAAAATTTAAAATCAAGTATTAAAATTTCAATTAAAATACTATTTTAATTTTAATATTTTAATCATCTAAAAAAAATTTAGATTTTTTTGTACATAATACATAAGCATTCACTTTATACAAAATTATAAATAAAATATTTTATAAATGATTAATAAAATATTTTTTTTAAAAATATGCGAAACATTTGCGATTTTTTTTTTGTTTGTTTTTACTGAAGAATAAGTCAAAATTATTTTCTGTGTTAATCAAAAGTGTCATTTGTGCTTTAATAGAAATTAGTTTGTATTGAACCAACAACATTTCTTTAAAGATATAAGGCTGAATATCAATTTTTTCTTTCTTTTGTAATGCATTCAGTTCCTTTTTGTAATGCATTCATTCTATAATCTCTTATTTCTGACCTCCACTTTCGAAATGTATCTCCTCACTGCTTTCTCTTTTGCTATCTCTCTCAATCTTTTCCATCCAATAGGGTGAGAAAGGTCTGCCAGGTGCCGTGGGGGCCAAGGGTGAAAAGGTCAAATAGAGTTTCACTATCACAACAACTTTAATATGCTTTTGCACACCTCTGGATGCGAGTCCCTCATTGGCTCTTTGCATAAACTGTACATCTGCAGGGGGATCCGGGTCTTAAAGGGGCAGAAGGACCGCCAGGGCTCAAAGGGCAGAAAGGAGAACGTGTATGACACTAATACTATCTCTTATAATTCTTCATTAATTGTTTAGATGAACGTAAACAGCATTGCTGTATATTATAAATGTTTTCTGCTTTTCACATACAAGTTATTAGTTACAGTTACAGAAAAGCATGATTTACTTTTATATCATATTGATCTGCTTCCACCTCTGCTGTTTTCTGTCTCTCTGGGCCTGGAGAATAATTGATCGGTGTTGATTGATTATTTGCAGGGTCAGGCTGTCTCTATCAAAGGTGATAGAGGAGAGAAGGTAAGGTCATGGATTTAACAGCCAAACTCCTCAAGATAGACAAAACCCAGTGAATGTTTAGTCTGTGTGTGTGTTTGTTCGTCGTTTTCATCAAAAACTCATTTTTCCCTTGAGTCTTAAAGTCTTAAGTCACAAAAAGAACATAGCAGAAAAGAATTTTTTTTGGAAATTGCCATTCTTTTGAGGATAAAAACAATACAAATACCACATTTTGAACAGCAGAATTATGGGTCCGTCAACCTCAGAGGATATGCAGAACAAGAACACCCACTCACTGCGCTTAAAACAGACATCCTCCGCTGCTCAGCAGACAGACGTACAGACTCCAGGGCATAATTACCTCAGAATAATGTCATAATTAGCCTCTATCAGTCAGAGAGATGCTTACGGGAGAATTAGACGACCATGTGTTGGGCAACTGCCATTATTAAAACATTTACCTGTGCTCATTGCGATAACGGTGGATGTCCAGATTTCACTCATATGATCTGTGAAGATTTCTTGAAAAGAGATTTCCACTGGACTCGGTCACTATTCGACCAAATTTAGATACCAGCCGACGCCCACAGCTAGAAAAATGTTGGTCAGTGGAATTTCCTGCGGGCGACCTAAAAACACAAATGTGAATATTGACCCCTGCTGTGCTGGAGCAGAATAACAATTACAAAACAAACACACTAAAGAATTACTTTTGCTCAGATTTAAACCCTTAGGTGTGCTGTTACTTTTTGACACGGCAAAAATTATTTTCTCACTCAGTACTTTTGTCTTGTTTTCCAGTATGAATATCAGTGGAAGCTTGTTTCCGCTGCTGAATATAAGAGATATAAAGTCAGAATTCTGAGTTATAAAGTCAGAATTCTGAGATATAAAATCAGAATTCTGAGATATAAAGTCAGAATTCCGAGATATAAAGTCAGAATTCTGAGTTATAAAATCAGAATTCCGAGATAGAAAGTCAGAATTCTGAGTTATAAAGTCAGAATTCTGAGATATAAAGTCAGAATTCTGAGTTATAAAGTCAGAATTGTGAGATATAAAGTCAGAATTGTGAGATATAAAGTCAGAATTCCGAGTTATAAAGTCAGAATTCCGAGATATAAAGTCAGAATTCCGAGTTATAAAGTCAGAATTCCGAGATATAAAGTCAGAATTCTGAGTTATAAAGTCAGAATTCTGAGATATAAAGTCAGAATTCCGAGATATAAAGTCAGAATTCTGAGTTATAAAATCAGAATTCCGAGATAGAAAGTCAGAATTCTGAGTTATAAAGTCAGAATTCTGAGATATAAAGTCAGAATTCTGAGTTATAAAGTCAGAATTGTGAGATATAAAGTCAGAATTGTGAGATATAAAGTCAGAATTCCGAGTTATAAAGTCAGAATTCCGAGATATAAAGTCAGAATTCTGAGTTATAAAGTCGCAATAATCTTTTTTTTCAGTGCAGAAACGGGCTTCCGTAACAAAACACTTTGGCAACCTTATAATAATAATAATAATTAAAAAAAATGTCAACCCTATCAACAAGCTAAAAACACTTTAGCATTGTGACAGGAAGTACACAAACGTTTTTATTGTTATGCATGATTTGCAGTTTGCTTGTGTGTGTATTTCTCTGTGTATATGTGTCAATAATTTGCATGTGTGTCCGAATGTAATTCCGTGTACTCACGTGTATTAATGTATTATATAATGTTAGCTAGCAGCATATCGAGGAGTTGGCTGGTTAAAGTGCATGATGCCACAAACGCATGTTTGTGTTTGAGGTGTTGCCCTGTCTCTGTCTTTCTCAAACCTTGTCATGTGGTCATGTTGTCAGTGCCTTCACATTAACTGTTGTTCATGTCAGAGCTGTGGTGCAGTAGTTCACACACCTGCTGACCCAAAGAGATGCTCCCACATGCTGCTACAAATTGTTTACAATATTCAATGTTAAATTACACCATTTTTAATGATTATTTCAGTAATCAATATTTGCTGTTCCCTATATTTGCCCTAGAGTTTGTTGCAATGCGTTGTGGGATTCTTTGACAATGCTACTTTAGAAACTATCCAAAAGCTAGAGGGTAGCATGATTATGTTACAGAATCACACAACTGCAGTTGTTTGTGAGTTATGTTTTTTTACACGCTCAAGTTCACTGACCGATACGGCTGAAAGATTTCGGCTGTTTTGTTTTACAAAAGCACAACATTTTGCTGTTATTATGAGCTTACAGAAATAAAAGTGGACCCTTTACAGTTTGCATTACTCTTATCTGTATTACCAAAATGCGGAGTATTTTAAGTTAAATGGAAGTGATTGCGCCGGCGCCTCCATGCCATGCAGTAAGTGAGCTCTCCACACAAGCACTTGGATATGCGCCGCATTTATCCAGGACTCGGCTAACACGTACATGTTTCAAGTTTCATGTTTTGCTACTACTTACATGTTTCAAGTGTTTGCCGTTAACGATCTCTCCCTCACGGACTGCGTGACTTTGCTACTTCCTGTTTTTTTTTTCTGTGAGTAATATATTTTTGGTCGACCAAGCCTCTTCTAGTCGACTCACGGTTACTGAAAAACGAAAGTAGCTCACTAACGTTAGACGTTTACTCTGAATTCTTGCTCCCAGGATCAGTACAAGTCAACTTTATGACTAAATGTTTGCTAAGAAGTATTTCTTACTAAGCAAGGCGTTATTTGACTCCGGTCAAGACAGGTGGGAGTGGCTTTGGACGCCAACATGCCCAGTGCGTTATGGGTTTTGAAGTTTTCCTATTCATTTTTGTCCAGTTTTCTCTGGTAGCACTCCCTTTTTTTTCCTTTCAACTGTATAGGCTCCAAAGTTTTATTGAAAGCCCATTTTGCCAGTGGTGAAGTATCCCTTTATCTCACAATTATGGAAACTAGCTTCAACAAATGATCGCTTCATTAGAAACTAACCCTTTGCAAACAGTTTGATTGACAGGCGATCTGACCAATCATAACCCCGAATCTGCCATTTTGTCCGACAAAGCAGTCAGGGGAGTTAGTAGATTAATATTGGTGAACTTGAAAAATTGTGTGTACTCACGTCTTTCCAGAACATTCCTTCTGATGTTCATTCATGTTTATTTGATGCTATAAATGAACTAGTATGAAGAGATGATCGCTTCACGAGGAGCTACAGCGATCTGTCACGACACTATACGCTAAAAAAAATTACAATATCTTAAATATGGAACGGTTTCATACGTTGTCAGTGACCTCTTTGCGAACATGATGTGTGGCGTGAGACCGCATGGCTTGTCGGGCAAAGCAACAGGGGGCGGGTTTTGCGCAGGGTCAACTGAGATGAAATCTTTGCATCCATAATATGCTGTATATGTGAGTAAGTTGGCAGTTCTCTATTTTGTTGTTACTTTCTCTTGATGGTGTTTGTCCGTTATTATATGGCTTTATCGAAGTGCACTAACTTTAAGAGTGTAGATTCATGACTTTCACAACTTAATTACAGGCTGTCAGCTGCAGCATGTGAAGTCATTACTATAATCAGGTCATGAAAGCTTTTCTCTTGTACTGTTTGACTCTCGGAATTCCAGGAGATTCCCTGGAGTGCACGAGACGTCAGAAAGGCAAGATATAATGGGAACTATTTCTTTAGGTTTCCTTAGTGGTGGTTAGCATTAGTGTGTGATTAATTATCTTGACTGGAAAACTACACTGCTGTTGGCCTCGTTTTGTCTTTTTATATTTTGATCTCACATAATTTATATGCTATAACAGTATGTGATTCTTTGTGAATGAAAATATAAATTTTGTGGTTATGTCTGATACTTTCGAACAAAATCAGACCCTTTTTTGGTTGGCTGGTTATGTTTTTTGATAATTACTCTTTTGCTTGGAATGTCAGATTTTTCAGGATTTCACATTTTGAACTTCATGTAAATGAAACTAATTCACACACATTTGGCCCCATGGAACATGTATAGCACACGCCGAAGTATGAAAAGTTTACGCGTCCAGGAGTCATGTGACATCTAATTGTGAAGCCATTCTGAACTTCCATCTCTCTCCACAGGGGGACAGCGGCGAGAGCGGTGAACCTGGAGCCAGAGGCGACAAAGGAGAAAGAGTAAGTGTTTATGAAATGGCATTTGAAATTATCTTACATCGCCGTTCAAAAGTTTTTGGGCAGTAAGAAAGCTCACCAGCTCTGCTTTTATTTTATCAGAAATACAGTAGGACCATTAATATTGTGAAATGTTATTACCAATTAAATTACCATTTTTTATTTTTATTTAAAATGTAATTTATTTCTGAGATCAAAGCTGAATTTTCAGCATCATTCAGTCTTCAGCGTCACATGATCAGAAATAATTCTAATTTGCTGCTTTCTTTTTATTATCAGTGTTGAAAATCAGTGTTGCATAAGATTTTTTCTAGAAAAATATTGATAGATTATTTTCAACATTTAACATATAACAACATTTGTTATATTTACATCTATTTATTACATTAAAAAGAAATCTTATGTAACATTATAAATGTCACCTCTGATAAATTTACTGCATCCTTGCTGAATAAGATATTAATTTCTTTCCAGAAATCTTACTGACCTCATGCTTTTGAATAATAGTGTACCTAATGTAACATATTTTCAGCACAATATTCAGAAAAAAATAATATAGAGCTGGGCTTGATATTGGACATGGAGTTTAGTTTGTGAATGCTGTGATATTATTGGTTAGTTTTATTTTCTACACCCATGTAGCCTTGGTTGCATCAGCAGATGTCCAAACATTCTTAATGATCACTGATGTGTTCACATTGTGTTTTTTTTTGTTGTTGTTTTGTTTATTTGTGTATTTTTAGGGATCAGATGGTTTAGCAGGTCTGGCTGGGAAACAAGGCGATAAGGGAGAAAGAGTGAGTAAAAAAATGTGCATGTAGATGATGGTATATTTTGATGGTGATATTGACCAAGAATGTGATGTTTGTGAACAGGGTGAACGAGGAGTTGCAGGTCAAGCTGGGTTACCTGGACCTTTCGGACCAAAGGTAAAACATCACCACCTTTAGACAGAAGAGATAGAATATGTACGGTATGATTAGATCAGTGTCAAAAACAAACTTTTACAAAGAGGTTTTAATTCTAAAAATGATGTATGATATGATTTTAATATGTAATGTTAAATGCAAAAAAATACTTTAACATTTAAATCAGAACAATTGTGGATTTTATCTATAAAATCAAGATCGAATTTAATTTTGCACACAATTATAACAGTATTAGGTTATACAGCTCTCTTCCGTTATAGTAGATTTCATTGTATTCACTGTTAGGAGTGTTTTCTTCATGTTATCTCGGTGTTGCATCATTTTTGGGATCAATATTTGGTGCTAGATGTTCTTTTCACATCATTTTTTAACATGTTCTGACCTGTTTTCATTCAGGGTATCCAAGGTGACTCTGGTCCGCCGGGAGCACCAGGTCCTAAAGGAGTGTCTGTAAGTTTGACCTGTGCATTTAAACCAGCCGCTTATACTGATGGCTCAGAGTAAAACAATAAAAACATACTCCCCAGTTTGAAGTTTACCCCAAAAAATGAAAATTCTGTCATTTACTCACCGTCAAGTTGTTCCAAACCTGCTGAACACAAAAGAAGAATGTCAGTAACCAAATATTTGATGAGCCCCATTGACTTCCATAGTATGGAAAAAAAATATATACTATGGAAGTCAATGGGGCTCATCAAATATTTGGTTACTGACATTCTTTGTTTGTGTCCATCTGCTGTTTGGTTACCCATATTCAGGAGAAGAAAGAAATTCATACTGGTCTGGAGCAAATGAGTAAATGACAGAATTCTTGTGTGAACATTTTTTCACTTTAAGACATAAATCATAAATGCTACTTTATATTTCACACAACCGCAACTTCATTTCTCATAAATACATATTTTCATCTAACAATTATGATTCGAATCCTCAGTTTAAATGCTTCATTCATCAATCAAAACTGGCTTTAGTAGAAGATCGTACCAAATAAATCAAAATGAAATCTTTGCATTCTGTAACAATTCATAATATTGTGTTCATGACCGATTATAGTGTGTCTACATTACAATTTTTATTAATATTTTGAATTCATTTTTAATAATATATTTTCCATTTTTAATTTTAGTTAAAGTTTTAGTAATTTCTTTTCAGTTTTAGTTTGATTTTATTACATAATATCGTATAAATATAACGTTTTTATATGGTTTTAGTTTCAGTTAACTGTAATATCCCTGCTATGAAGTTTGTAACATATTGTGCATGTTGTGTTTTTCAACAGGGTGGCGCCGGAAATAAAGGAGACAAAGGATCCTCCGGAGATAGGGTAAAGGATGACTGACACCTGTCAATTACAACAACTAGATATTGATGTTTTATGTTCCCACAAACGTCATTACTTGGGCTTAGTGATCTGAACAAACCCTTAACACTGAACTTTGCCACATAATGAATTCTCATGAATGGATTCTTAAATCACACGGCAGAGGTTTTGCACGTACCCGCAACACTCACATCGCCTTCAGAAAATGTAAAAATCTCATTGCAGAGCCCCTTTCACCCACTTCAAGGCCTGGGACGATGTTCCCGGTTGTTTTTCCCTTGTCAGCGCCCTTGTTTGAGTTTTGATGCTTTGGAATAAGTTTGGACGGAGTCCAAATAATTCATTGTCACGAAGCACCTGTCAGATCCAAACGCTACAGAGGGAATATTTCTACATAGTGTACGCAGGCAGACTAATAACTCAAACAGATGTCACAGTGCTGATGCAGACTCCATATTTCCTGTTTTGTGGAGGCGTTGTGCAGCCAGACAGTTTCACATGGTACAGCATTGCCGTCATTCCGCAGTCTGTCCGACGGTCCACTTCCACACATGCTTTTAAGACAAATTTGATGGAAAAAACTTAGAAGTTAATGCTGAAGCAAATTTACGCCGCTAGTGACAGCATATGGAACTGCAAAAATACTGATTGTTTTCATACAGGTTAGACCCGCCCTAAAATCATCCCATTGGCTGAGCTGATGCTGCTGTGTTTTTTTCTGGTTGGGATGCTCAAACAAACAATATTTTAGAGTCACAGTGCTACACTTTCCAGTAAACCAGCTATTGTATTATGTTAGATGTTTTAGCATGGAAAAAGTAAACTGTAAAAAATCAGAAATACTTTATTGATCCCCGAAGGGAAACAAGTATGCAATTATAATGGTGAAAGACCGTAAAAACCTGTTGTATAACAATAAGTTTCCTTGCTATATATGGTGAAAAATTAATAAATCAAACAGGACATTTCATTGTAAAATTAAATTGACAGTTTTTTGGAAAAAGTCATCCATTGTAAAAACATATTTAAATAATTTAAATAATTGTTACTTTCTAGTTTTTTATTTTCAGTTATGTACAGTTTTGTAACATTTCGTGGTGCTAATTTTTTATTCAATTATTTAAAAAGCATGTGGCTTTCACATCAATCAGATTTTAGTACATTAATTGTTAACATTATTTCAGTTAATTAAATGCACTTTTCTTTTTAACTGCAAGTTAAATTGTTCAATTAAAATTCTTCAGTTCAATCCATAAAACCTAAAATGTTTTTTTAACATATTTTAACAGTACTGTCAACCACTGCTGCTTTTTTAACGTACATTTCACATATTTTTAATTATTTAATAATTACTATTATTACTATTTTTTTACATTGTACACACTTCAGCTTAGTTTGCCTTGGCTAGCAAAAATGCATTATTTTAAGTATAAATGCTGGTGCTCCAATGCAAATGGAGCAGATAGATATATTTTTAGAACCAATGCATGGTTCATCGAAACAGGAAATATCAGATTATACTTTTGCAAGAATGGCTTTTCATTTGAACTGAAATGGCCTTGAACTCAAAATAAATATATCATGCAAACTCTTCTACCATCTGTTATATTTCCTGAATTCCTGACCTGAAACAGCAGGCTCTGCTGTTATAGTGTATATTGCACATGTTTTTTGAGAGCTTTCATGTTACAGTCATTTTTCCATCCGGACAGCTGCTGTTGTCTGTATTAAAAACGAAACCAAACACCTCTCTAGATATGTAGTTTCACGTTAAAAGACTCGCGTCATTCCAGACCTATATATTGTTTGTGGGACAAAATTAATAATTAATGGAACGTAATTGTGCTCCCAAAAGGAGAACAAGAGATGTACAGAACAATTTGCATGTGCTGTAATATTATAATTTATCAAGGAAGCTTTCATGAAAGAAACACAGAAATTGTAAGAAGAATACAGCAGATAATTAAATATTGCATGCGCACTTATGTTCAAAAGTTTGGGATCAGATTTTTCAGATCAAAAAAACAGTATGAACAGTAATATTGTGAAATATTATTACAATTTAAAATGACTTTTCTATTTTAATATGAATTATAATTTAAATGTATTTAAAAAAAAAAAAAAAAAAAAAACTTACTGATCCTAAACTTTTGACCAGTACTGTGTATATATTTTTATTACAGAAAATTTTCAATCAATGTTTCACTTTCGAATGTTGTTTAGGGTGAACCAGGTTTAGACGGTTTTCCAGGGAAACCAGGTCTTCCAGGAAAAGAAGTAAGTGTTCAGAGGGTTCTGTAATGTATATAATTTGTCATGTAAGATTTTGCTCAGCATGTCATGTACTGGATGTTGACGATATTAATGTGAGCTTGTGTCAAGTATTGCTATATGTTTGAACTAAATGACATCATGCCTGCTTTTTTAAAATCAGGGTCTTAGGGGGCTGATTGGCGCTCCTGGTACAAATGGAGTCAAAGGAGAAAAGGTAAGAAGACATGTTTTTGGGATGCTGGTTGCTTTGCTTTTAAACCTATGGGCAAGTCATGTTTGTTTTAAATACATTTTTTTTTTTAAATAATTTTTAACATACAAAATGACAGACAAACAATCAGCCATACCTACAGTAAGTGGAAATCAATCAATCAATCAATCAATCAATCAAACTGGTTGGGTTACACAGAAGAGTTACACAAGACAGTTACACAAGACAAGAATATACACAAGACAGTGCGTATACTAAAAATTATGTGAATGTATGCCAATACAAATGTCTAAGGACATGAGCATATATATATATGTGACCATACGAGGGGTAAAGATCTAGGCAAGTCTTTTATTCTTCCTTAGTTGTTCCAAACCCATATGACTTCTTCTGTAGAACACAAAGTTAAAGAGGTTTTGAACTGCATTGTTTTATTGTTTTATAATGTTTCCTGGGGTGCATTTATATAGTTAGTATGATTTTTACATCAAAAATGGTCATAATTTAGAAATAAAAGGCATTTGAATGCTCTGTTTTAAGGGGCGTTTTACTTTAGTGTAAACACCCACTGCTGTGATTGGCTAAAATCTCTCTTTTAGCACGATTTTTCAAATTACAGCTCTCAAGGTTAACTAATCATGAAAAGTGTTTATTATAGCATTACACTTAAATATATGGCATTATATTTAGATTGTGGAATGAAGGTTGCAGTGATGAACATTGTAGGTGATCACAGATATGTTGTTGAGTGCATGAAAGCAGTGATCTCGTCATTGCAATTTGATTTCTGCACTCTAACGAATGTTTTCATCATAACTAACCGTGCAAACTCGAAGCAACTATAAGAGAAAAACAGGAGTTTTGACATGAGTCCAGAACTTAGTCACTGATAGACCCGCGCTGTTTGATTTGATTGTAAAGGGAGCGTTCTTTGATCACTTTGAGGTTTGAGGCCCGCTCAGACCGGGTCAAGTAGGACCCGGGTAGAGGGATTACATTGGTGCCGTGACCCGGATGGGTTTGTTTGCAAGGCCTGCGCCAAAATGTGATTGATTTTACCAAATAATCCACAGTAAAATGTACCAAATACGAAAAAATAGAGCTCAACTGAGACATTTACATTGTTGAAAATAAATAACCATATTACTAGCATTAGGATCCTTTAAAAAGTATATTATTTTTAGTCCCGTATCGTTCTTCTCTCCTCTTCGTCTCACTAACACGCCAGTGGGCGGTGCTAACATTGCAGTGATGATGTAGGTGTTGATTTCTTCTGCGGAGGCGGAGCTTCACCTATGAGTAGTAAAGATCTGGAATGTGCCTGTCTATGACATAGATAGGCACATTCCAGGATCAGTGGTTCGCTGGGCCTGGTGTCAATAAAAGCTTTTGTTAGACTAACAAGGATGTTTTCAGTTCAAAACTAACAGGATATTCTTATAGCACATTGACCTCTTGCATATCAAAAGCTCAAGGAAAAGTTCATTTCTCAATTCATGACCCATTTAAGTCATTTTTCTTTTCTTTGGTAGTTGAAGATGCACCCAGATATATTTACCTCTTCCTTATTTCACATATAAACCCCAAAACGCATATATCTGTCTTGAAAAATAATAGTTTTGTATCATATGTCTGTGTTTCTCAAGCTCATCCCTTCAAAACTGCAATCAGTTTGTCTTTCGCTCGCTGTCTCTCACACACTTTCAGGAACTTATTCCCAAAGGAAATGACAAAAATATCAGACATTGCAACTTGCAGTACAGACAATTCCACTCTACTATAACTCAACACAGAATATCAAATCCCTGTTTATGGGATTTTAACCAGCATTGAATAAATCTCTAAGTTAAACCATCCAAATGTTGTTTCAGTAAACCTGTGTTTGTTTGATAGGGCGAACAAGGTCCTGCTGGATTACCTGGCGATGCGGTAAGACGTTTGATTCGCTAACAGAATGAATTTACGGTGTAAAACAGCAGTATTGAGTTACTCTGTGTTTTCCTCAGGTTCAGTTGTCAGGACTCAAGGGAGAGACTGTAAGTTAAAATCTGTTCAGAAGGTGAGACTACCTTTGCTTCTTCAGAGTATTCTCTAAAACTGTGTGTGTTTTCAGGGAGTTCCAGGAGCACAAGGACCCCCAGGAGCTGATGGCCTCCCTGGACCTCCTGTAAGATATATTTTGCAATTTAGTTAACAAGTTTTATTGTTACATATTGAAGAAGAAAAGTAAAAGTCAAGTTAGTTCTGAGAAAAGCTCCTAATTTCAGATGATATTTTATAACTAATGCAATACATTCAGACGTTTAGCTTTTAGGATCACTGTACAGTACATCATGAAATATCACATTCATGGTCTGTTTATGAAAAAGAAGCATCGTATTTGCTATTGTTGTGTATTTCATTGTTTTTAATTAGCATATTGTGTATGTTGTTTTTCTCAGGGCCCACCTGGACCTCCAGGTTTGCCCGGTGAGCCGGGTGAGAATGGACAAAGGGTAGGATATTTATATTTTATTGTAATAATCCATCTGGGCTGCTTTTAATGGAGATGTAAGGTGTTCTTGAACCTTATCTGGGGTAACCATAGAGACTGGCTGGAAAGCGTGAATCTCTCAGTTCATGTTCTGGTATTTTTGAGAGCTCTGTGGGGTCAGATTAAAGCGAGGAGCTCGTTAAGAAGAGAGACAGGAGATGTTCGAATGCTCTCAGATGCCCTCAAACTGATGAGATGATGGCATCATTAAAATGTTCTCAGGGTACTTGGAAAAACATTGTTTCTTGTCAAAAATAATAATAGAATTTGGATAACAGCTCCAAAAAGGGAAAAAAGAAAAAACAACCAAAAAGAAAAAGTTTATTTAAATGAAAATTCTGTCATCATTTATTAATCCCATCATGTTTTTACAAATAAATGACTTTCTTTATTCTGATGTTTAGCATAGTATTGTTAGTTAACGCAACTATCAGAAAACTGTTATTTATTTATATATATATATATATATATATATATATAATAGTAATGACAGAGACAGCAGGATGGGATCCAAATGCAGGCTTTATTGAGCAACGTGGTCAAACAGGCAATGGTCAAATCAACAGCAAACAGGAATGTAAGAGGAATGGCAGAATCGTAGTAAATAGGCAGGCATAAGTTCAGGTCAGGCAGATATTGTTCACAGTCCAGTAAATCAGGCAATAAATCCAAGGGCAGGCAGATAATGGACAGAACACAGGTGAAACAGGCAGGGAGACAACGGAAAGACAAGACAGATATAAACGCTTGGAAATGACAATGAAAAGAAGATCAAGACCTAGCAGTGAGTGTGAGGCTGAATGTCTCTTTTATAGTTTGTAAAATGAACTACAGCTGGTGCGGTAATCAGTAACAGGGTGCAGGACTTCTGGGAAATGTAGTCTGTAAGCATGAGTGGGAGAAGTGCCCTCCAGTGGTGATCGCGGGCACTTCAGCTGACGATCGTAACATATATATATATATATATATATATATATATATATATATATATTTAAAAGCTTAAAATAACCAAAAATGAGAATTGTTGTCATATTTGATACATACATTTAGGCATTTAAATTATCAACATGATCAAAACTGGAAAAACCTGTCATAGAAAATACACATACCTTCTTGATAATTTGATATTTATAGCATTTTACTGTAGCTCTAAATACGTAGGTGGTGGTACTCTTGTCTCTTGCTGTGAATTTTTAATTCACAATAACATTTACATTTTTAGTAGTATTTCAAGATGAACTCTTACTGAACTGAATCAACTTACGTTTACATGATCACTTGAATAACTTGGCAATCAATACATAATTTAAAAAATGGGACTCTGAATAAAAATGAGGTGATTTTTTTCCCTTCTTGAGTGTTCTCTTATATATTCTATTATATATTCTCCTATATTTCCATATATATTCTCTTATTATATTCTTCCCCATATTCTCTTATATCATACTATATGAGCCATAAAAGCCTGACGTATCAAATATGATTCTTTTATTATATATATATGTATCTAAAGTTTCAACAAACAAAAAATATAATAGTATATAAATAATAATAAAATTACACTGGTTTAGCACAATGTTCACTCTGCTATATAGGCCTGCCAAGCTTTAAAAGTTACATAAAAGAAACATAAAACTAGTTCATATGAGTTTAAGCTATGAACAGACTATCATTTAGGTCATCTACGGGTTCCCAACCTGACCAAGCTGGTATTTATCTGGATCTAAACATCCCCCAAACCCCTCTAAAATTAGCCAACAGGCCAGCTAGGCTCGGTAGACACAAAGGTATTGTGTGTCATACTGCCAACTTTTATGCTACTTTTGTCCTTGCACATTTGAATTTTCGTTTTTAGGTGCACAGCTAGCTGAGTGTTGTATCTCAGCAGGGATGCAGGTGTTTTGAGTGCAGCCCAAGTTCTGTCAGTCACAGCGGGAAACACAGGCTGTCTGTAGCTCTTAGAGGGGGAATCTAGCACAGATCTTTAGCAGCAGGTGGCACTTGAGTGACTGTAGAATGACACAGAACGGCAGAAAGCCCTGAGTGAGACGCTAAAAGAGTTCCTATCTCTCCTTAATACTCTATTTTAAGCTCTTATTGCTGTAATACCTTCAAACTGCTTTTCCTTGCCTTGCTTTCCAGCAGCAGAGGATGCTAAAGCGTTAGCAAGAGTTAGCATGTTCTGCCCTCATTTCAGTGATTGTATAAAATATAAAACTGAAGGAGTGAAATTTACCCTGTTTCGCTCCACCCCTTAAAACTCTTAAATAAAATTGTATTTTTGTGGCTTTTAGTCCATGTCTAAAAGCTACAGGGCCATTTATTTATATGCTAGCTTACTCAAACAACAGCAATATTTCAAGTAGGGAGGGGTATAAAATATCCCTTCCTGAAATTGATTAGCAATAGCAAGTAGCAAATCATAGTTTGTGACTGTGACGATAAATAAAGTGTGTTGGGTGAAAAGAAAGTATATGTCCCACCCTAACATCCTGTTTCAGTTAGAAATACATCGACACAGGAAATAAAAACATGCTACATGGTTAGGATCTTTGCTCCACAACCTTTTACAGCCGTTTTGTCATATTTCTAATTTCTATTTCATATAGTCATGCATGCTGACAGCTAACAGAACGTTATCATAAGTGTAAATCAAGTGTCATTTCTAGTTTGTCCAGGAGAGGGCAGCACAACCCATATGCCTCTAATGAATGGAAAGTTACATTCCAGTCATTAGAGATGGCAGACAGAAGACATGAACTCTACCTGACCTCTCAATTTTCTTTTCTTCTTGCATTATGTAGACATTTTGACATATTTCCATAACAAAGTTAATAACAATTTGGGGAAAAAAGCACACTAAGAGAAATCAAAAGTAAAATCAGGGTTAAAAACAAAATAAACTACAATAGAAATTACGGATAACTAAAAAAAAAGGGAATAGTTTGAATAAAAAAGTCCTTATCAATCATACCAACAGTGATTGTATATTATAATATATTATTATATTTATTATAGCTGATACTAATACAATCACTTTATATTTTTATTTGATAAAATATATCTTTATTCCTTATTATATTTAGTTTTCTTTCACACAACACAAGCTCATGAGACATTGTCATCTCTGTTTCTCCAGGGTAAAAAAGGGGATGCAGGATTGCCGGGAGTTGATGGTCTTCCAGGACCACCTGTAAGAACCACCAGAACATTCATTCTTAGTCTGAGCAGAACTCTTTGCCCTTTATTTTTCCTGTCAAGTGTGGTTGCATTTTGGATTTGTTTTTAGACAACAAGGGCTATGTTCAGAATTAAAAAAAAATGTATTATGTATTGCAAGTTGCAATTTATTATGTATTTAAAAAAAAGGATGTGCAGCAGTCTGCAACAGTAAATGTTCTGACAAATATTAGGTCACTTACGTATTTCATATGTACAGAAAATAGTGTATAGTTCATGCTGCAGGAATAGTATGAGTATTATGATTATATGGCATTCTGAACATGATTATATGTTTTAAAAATAGTCTTTTTAGAGTAACAGTGACCTCTAGTGGTTACTAGAGCAATAAACAGCATTCAGATTAAAAGATAACTAACACTTTTTGATAGTTATTTCACTGACCACATAATATTGTTACATTTTGTGAAAAAAATAAATGCATTCATTCCAAAAAGCTATTGAATTTCAAATTTAACATTTTTAGGGTCCTCAGGGTCCTCTTGGACCTGCTGGCAGCTCTGGACAGACAGGACCTCCAGTAAGTTTACATACACCAAAATAATATGTGTTTTTATTTATTTTTTATTTTTTATTTTGATGTTAAATTGATCTTTTTGTTCTCACAGGGATTACCTGGTGAAATCGGCTTCCCAGGAAAACTAGGAGAACCAGGAAAACCAGTGAGTCGCTGTGACTTTACCCTGAGATCTCAAGCATACTTATCCACACACTTCAACAATCTGTTGCCCTTTTTAACTGACTCATTTTTAGTGTGGAAAAACTTGAAATAATGATTTTAATGGTAATTATTTTTTCAGGGACTCCCAGGAAAAGATGGATTGGATGGTTTCCCTGGAAGTGACGGCGAGAAGGTTAGAACTGTTTTAATGAGGCAAACTGTGAACTCAGTTCTCTGGAGGCACAACTTCATCATTTATACACTCGTCTAAAGGCCAGATCTGGTTTTTGACCTTTTCATTTGTGTTTTTGTTGCACCATAGTCTTTTAATTATTTTGTATTTCCATTAGGGGCAACGAGGAGAACCCGGACAGGATGGTTTCCCTGGTAAACCAGGGCCGAAGGTGTGTGGACATTAAGAGTTGGAAATCTAGTTTTTTTTTTGTTTTTTTTTTGTTTTTTTATCTCTAATGCCACTTTTTCTTTCTCTCAGGGAGATGAGGGCCCTCCAGGACCCCGGGGACCAGCTGGTGAACGGGTAAGGAAAGTAAAACTTAAATCAGCCTTGAGAAAGTCTTGACAGACGGGCACATGAAACAACTGTCTCTCTCTCCCTGTCTTGTTCTTTCTCAGGGAGAGCCTGGTTTGGCTGGGCTGCTCGGCCCAGTGGGATCCAAAGGAGAAAGAGGAGGCCAAGTAAGATGTTTGTTTGACAGAATCAAATTCTCTCTCTGCTGTCTTGATGTTTTGAAGTCAGAATCAGATGTTTCATTGATTAACAGAATCAATAGATATTGATTTGTAAAAAAAAAAATATCAGGCTCTACTACTGTAGAGAAACACTACCTTGAAGAACCATAATCTATTCACTTGGATGCTTCTCATAAAAAACATGTGCAGCCTATATTTTACCACAAAGATGAGGAGAAAAATATAAGAAATTATATTCTGCATGAGATGGAGTATTAGTGTAGTCTTATTAATGTTAGTTTGTCTTATTAATGTTACTTTCATCAGATCTTCATCCCTCCATCTCTTTTGTAGGGCGAGAGAGGAAAAGATGGACCTACTGGCTCGAAAGGAGAGAAAGGAGACAAGGTGAGAAGCAAAAATGACAGCTGGAAACGTGTATTTATATATATATATATATATATATATATATATATATATATACAGTGGGTACGGAAAGTATTCAGACCCCCTTAAATTTTCCACTCTTTGTTATATTGCAGCCATTTGCTAAAATCATTTAAGTTCATTTTTTTTCCTCATTAATGTACACACAGCACCCCATATTGACAGAAAAACTCAGAATTGTTGACATTTTTGCAGATTTATTAAAAAAGAAAAACTGAAATATCACATGGTCCTAAGTATTCAGACCCTTTGCTGTGACACTCATATATTTAACTCAGGTGCTGTCCATTTCTTCTGATCATCCTTGAGATGGTTCTACACCTTCATTTGAGTCCAGCTGTGTTTGATTATACTGATTGGACTTGGTTAGGAAAGCCACACACCTTTCTATATAAGACCTTACAGCTCACAGTGCATGTCAGAGCAAATTAGAATCATGAGGTCAAAGGAACTGCCTAAAGAGCTCAGAGACAGAATTGTGGCAAGGCACAGACCCGGCCAAGGTTGCACTTAAGGTTCCTAAGAGCACAGTAGCCTCCATAATCCTTAAATGAAAGACATCTGGGATGACCAGAACCCTTCCTAGAGCTGGCCGTCCGGCCAAACTGAGCTATCGGGGGAGAAGAGCCTTGGTGAGAGAGGTAAAGAAGAACCCAAAGATCACTGTGGCTGAGCCCCAGAGATGCAGTCGGGAGATGGGAGAAAGTTGTAGAAAGTCAACCATCAAAGCAGCCCTCCACCAGTCAGGGCTTTATGGCAGAGTGGCCCGACGGAAGCCTCTCCTCAGTGCAAGACACATGAAAGCCCGCATTGAGATAGCTAAAAAACACCTGAAGGACTCCAAGATGGTGAGAAATAAGATTCTCTGGTCTGATGAGACCAAGATAGAACTTTTTGGCCTTAATTTTCAAGCGATATGTGTGGAGAAAACCAGGCACTGCTCATCACCTGTCCAATACAGTACCAACAGTGAAGCATGGTGGTGGCAGCATCATGCTGTGGGGATGTTTTTCAGCTGCAGGGACAGGACGACTGGTTGCAATTGAGGGAAAGATGAATGCGGCCAAGTACAGGGATATCCTGGACGAAAACCTTCTCCAGAGTGCTCAGGACCTCAGACTGGGCCGAAGGTTTACCTTCCAACAAGACAGTGACACTAAGCACAGAGCTAAAATAACGAAGGAGTGTCTTCACAACAACTCTGTGACTGTTCTTGAATGGCCCAGCCAGAGCCCTGACTTAAACCCAATTGAGCATCTCTGGAGAGACCTAAAAATGGCTGTCCACCAACGTTTACCATTCAACCTGACAGAACTGGAGAGGATCTGCAAGGAGGAATGGCAGAGGATCCCCAAATCCAGGAGTGAAAGACTTGTTGCATCTTTCCCAAAAAGACTCATGGCTGTATTAGATCAAAAGGGATCTACTAAATACTGAGCAAAGGGTCTGAATACTTAAGACCATGTGATATTTCAGTTTTTCTTTTTTAATAAATCTGCAAAAATGTCAACAATTCTGTGTTTTTCTGTCAATATGGGGTGCTGTGTGTACATTATTGAGGAAAAAAATGAACTTAAATGATTTTAGCAAATGGCTTCAATATAACAAAGAGTGAAAAATTTAAGGGGGTCTGAATACTTTCCGTACCCACTGTATATATGTATATAGAAATATTAAGCAGCACAGATGTTTTCAACATTGATAAAAATAAGAAACATTTCTTGAGCAGCAAATCAGCATATTAGAATGATTTCTGAAGGATCATATGACACTGAAGACTGGAGTAATGATACTGAAAATGTATTTTGAATTGTAATAATATTTCACGATATGATTGTTTTTACTGTATTTTTGATCAGATAAATGCAGCTTTGATGAACATAAGAGACTTCTTTCAAAAACATTAAAACAACTTTTGAATGTTAGTATATTTAGTTAATTAATAGTTTTGATTATGTGAAATGTCTAAAAAATTATAATCACCTAATCGTTCTGTATTTTATTATTTTTTTTATTACTTTTGTTTTAGCCTTCAGGTTACCTCTGCATAATGGAATTTGTGATATAAATGTTATACTGTATAAAAGCCTTACAGAGGACCATTTTTGACCGTGTGTTGCTGTAGGTTTCACACATTCAAAATGGTTTCCTGAGGGAATGAGGTTGTTAATGAGATAATTAACATGCTGACAGGGTGAGGATATAACCTCTCTCTGTGACTGTTTTTCATTCAGGGTGAGGTGGGCCCCAGGGGTCCGGCCGGGGTCCCAGGCAATGTGAGTACAGTTGATAATTGACAGAAACAAATATGAACATATGAATATACATTTACAGATGATATAAGTAATCATATGATGTCTGATATAATACATCAGATGAATAAACGAGAATAGACTAGAATGTATTTAATCATATATTGATTCAGCTGTTAATTTATAGTATTTATGATGTTTTTATTTTCTTTAGGTGGCCAATGTGATTCCTGAACCTGGTGAACCAGTAAGCTATTAGCTTGGTCTTGATTTTGAGCATATTTTGAGTAACAGATTTTGAGAATAGTTTCTTTTAATAAATATTTGGAGTATATCTATTAACAAACGTATTTAAGTGTGTTTATGCTGTCTGTTTTTAAACTGAACGCCACATGTTCTGATTTTATGCTCGGTTTTAAGTTGAAATACTTTTTGGGGGCCCTGCATCTTATAATGAACCACATATTTTACCTGTTTTACATTCACATTTTACATTTCCTCATCTTTAGGGCAAGCCGGGAGAGAAGGGAGAGAAAGGAGATCAAGGAAAACCAGGCGAGATGGTGAGCTTTTATTGTTTCCAATACTTCCAGAATAATGTTAAATGTAAAGAAGTAACTTTTCCAGGTTGTTCAAATCATCTCAAGAGGGCAGTAGAGATTCAGGTTTGGTTAAATGACTAAGTCTCTTGTGCCTCTGAAAATGATTTCATTTATAGCATCACTTTACTGTCATTAGTGCGTTCATTATGGTGACATAATGAAGTCTGCTGTCAGTTTGAGGAATAATGAGGCAAATACGCTTCTAAGGGAACAGTGAAATATGTCCGTTTAATATCTGAGAGCAGCAACCTGGAGCGTTTCACGCATTATGTGACTACATATTAAGAGATTCAACGTTGCATAAGGGAATATTAATAAACCTGAAGGTCAGGGGCGTTGCAGCTCATCAGCTGATATTATGTACCTCTGTTGGCTCACATTAAACCACTATTCTGCTATAGGACATCATTTGCTATAGTTTTAGCACTTGATGATATTTAAAAACAGGTGAAGGTGCCTTTTTGCCCCGAGCTTTTAAAAAAAAATCTATCCATAGATTTACTGTAGCTGTTTAAAAGTTTGTAGCTGTAGCTGCTGAAATTGTTGAAATTTCAGTTTTGACATCCCCAATATGAGTTTTTCTGCATACTCGGTTTCTTTACTAATTAAAATTAAAATATCAAATAAAGAAAATGAGCAAACAAACTCTAAAAGGCCAGGCAATTCAAGCGCATCTTCACAGGACATCAGTTTATAAATTGTGAAAGTTTAACTAATGAATATTAATTAGATAGCATAACTAAATGTCTAGGAAGATTATGTCATATTGACACCATGATCTGCCCATCTTTGGCCCTCCCACTCTAATACTACTTCTGACTTTAATGCTCATATTATATGTTTTGTTATGTACATAAAAATACATATTTCTGTAGCTGAACTCATGAAAGCTCTCTCTGTCATGCACTCATCTAATAAAATAGTCCAGACACCAAGCGGTGCATCATTTACAGAAACACAGACAAGCTTGTTACGATGATGCATCTGCTCTCACCTGAATTTATTAGTGTGAAATGAGAAATCTCTGTTGAATTACTGCAGTTCTCACCAGTTCAGCCAAATGCAATCATTTCTGTCAGAGAAACTGCCCTGACATCGTCTTAAAAGAGAGCCAAGTTTCATTTCTGGAGTGCAGCATAAACTTTATGAAAGGAGATTTCAAAGTCAGCATGGCTGAATGAACTAAAAAGTGTATTAAAACAGAAAAAAAAAATGCACACATTAAATTACACATTACACACTTTGCAGATATGGCATGAATTCAGACTTGATACCTGTAACTACAATTAATCTGATAACCATCACAATCTCTGATATTCCCAGGGTCAAAGAGGACTTCCTGGAGAGCAGGGATTCAGAGGGCATTCAGGACCTGCGGTAACCCTGAAACAATCCTTTAACTAGACATCAGACAATATACTGATAATTGTTCATGCTTAACCTTCATATTCCAGTCACACCTGTCAGTGATTTTTCGAGAAATTGAGATGTTTCTTCTGTATTCCACACACAACTGTCTGATGTCTTTCTCTTGTTGGTGTGGACAGGGCCCTAAGGGTGATGGTGGTGATAAAGGAGAGGCAGGGAGACCCGGAGACCCAGTGAGTTTGTCATCTTCTCACATGTGATGTATTTTTTGTTTCCTGAACTTTTCATTGTCAAACTCTTCACTCTCTCTAGGGTCCTCCCGGATTGATGGGCCCTCAAGGACCCCGAGGGCTGCCAGGCAATGTGGTACATTTTTAAATAAATTCTTGATTTTTTTTGACATCCAAAAATACAACATCTATTCTATCTATTTTTTTTTGTCTTTGCAAGTATAAACATCATGTGTGTGTAATTTTCAGGGTATTCCAGGCAGCATTGGCCCACCTGGTATCGCTGGACAGAGAGGCGAGAAGGTATGGAAATGAAATAATAAGTAATAACTAAAAAAAAAAAAAAAGTGTGTGAACACGTATACTGTATTGATGAGCCAAAAAATTATAACCAGTCACAACTGAAGTGAATATTGATCATTTCCTAACAAGGTCTATTAAGGTCTGGGTAGATTAGATGGTAGCAAACAATCAGTTACATGAACAATCAATGAAATGGGCAGGAATAACAATCGGAGCAAATCTGACTAGGGCCAGATTGTTATGGCAAGGCGACTGGGTCAGAATATCTCTGAAACGGAAACTTGTGTGTTGCTCCCAGTCAGCAGTGGTGATTTACCAACACTGGTCTCAGGAGGGACAAACCACTCTGCTGTAGCACAAGTCACATAAAATTTTAATGATGATTTTGGGAGGAATGTGTCACAAACACGCATCTGCTGTGTATGGGGCTGCCTAGCTGCAGACCAATCAGAGTGCCTATGATGACCTCTCTCCACCGCCAAAAGCGCCTACAATGGGCATGCAAGCATCGAAACTGGACCTTGGAGCAGTGGAAGGTCACCTGGTCTGATGGGCTTCTTTTACACGACTGAACGGCCATGTATGTGTGTGTCCTTTACCTGGGGAAGTGATGGCACCAGGATGCACTGTGGGGCAAAGACAGCGGAGGGAGTGTGAATCTCGGGCAATGTTCTGCTGAGAAACTTAATGCTGGGGAACATTATTATTATGCTGGGACATACTAATATTAATTCCTTACATTTATATAGTGCATTTCTGGCTACTCAAAGCGCTTTACATACGGAAGGGGGAATCTCCTCAACCACCACCGATGTGCAGCATCCACCTGGATGATACGACACAACCATATTGCGGCAGAACGTCCATCACACACCAGCTGATTGGTGGAGAGGAAACAGAGTGATGAATACAGTTAGTTTATGGGGATGATTAGGAGGCCATGATGAACAGAGGCCAATGCATAAATCTGACCAGGATGCCGGGGTTACACCCCTACTCTTTCCAAAAGACATCCTGGGATTTTTAATGACCACAGAGAGTCAGGATCAAGGTTTAACGTCTCATCCGAAGGACGGTGCTTTTTGACACTATAGGACCAACACGGACCACATGGTGAGCGCCCCCTGTTGGCCTCACTTCCAACAGCAACCTAGTTTTCCCAGGAGGTCTCCCACCCGGGTACTAACCAGACTCAGCCCTGCTTGGCTTCAGTGGGCTACGGAGTGATATGTATGTTGGTAAATTTGACATGTGCCAAATACATAAAAATTGTTCCAGACCAGGTACACCCCTTCATGACAATGGTGTTCCCTGGTGGAAGTGATCTTTTTCAGCCGGATAATGCACCCTGCCACACTGCACACATTATTCAGGAATGGTTTGAGGAACATGAGTTCAAGATTCCCCAGATCTCAATCCAATCGAGCATCTGTGGGATGTGCTGGACCAACAAGTTAGATCCTCGGTGGCTCCACCTTGCAATCTACAGAACTTGAAGGATCTGATGCTAAAGTCTTGGTGCCAGATACCACAGCACACCTTCAGGGCTCTTATAGAGTCCATGACTTGGTCCAGCACATTGAGGACCAACAGCACTGCATGGAAAGTGGGATTTTTGTCAGTTAACGGCACTGTAAACTTCTGTGGAAGTTTCTGGTTAATGAACGGGAATGTGCAGGCAGCACAGAGAATTGTCGTGGACTACCAATAATTGATGTGGAATTGCTTTGACAGTTGATATACCCATGCTTCCCCCAAGTAGACAAACCTATAATTGGCCAGGCCGATCAATAGCAACACGTTCTGTTTCTGCCACCCACGATTGGGAACGAACGGGAGCTGTGAATTGTCTAACTTCTGATGATTAGTGATGTCATCAGGTGTTCACAGGGATGAAAATCTGGCTTTTCATGTAGTGATATTAGACATGTGGTCATAATGTTTTGGCATTTATAATTATGAACCATAATTTACCCCGTTGTAGGGAAATGTAGGTTTATTTTTTTATCTGTCTTTATGGCTATTTATATTCCACCAGGGAGATGCAGGTAAAGATGGTCCTTCTGGACCCCCTGGTCCAACCGGTGAGCCTGGTTTAAGAGGAGAAATCGGTTTGCCAGGAAAAGGCAAAGAGGGAGCAAAGGTAATGCATTTACCTCATTATTCATAAGTTTGATAAAAATCGATTATATTTTTAGTTACTGATATGACTTTGTTACAATTTCATACAAATGTTCTGTGTGGATTCTCAAAAGTACTGGGCAATTAGCTTTAGAAGAAAAGAGCATGCATTTCATTTCATTCTTGTTTTACGGTTTCCCATCATGAGCGTGTAAATTGCATTTAATAGGCATCACATTGTTTACATCTTGTGCTCTGGCGAATCTGAAAGTTGTTTACGCTAACTTTTTCCATTTATATTTGCTGATTGTGGTTAAAAGCACTGAAACGTGGAGAATAAAGCCACCACACATTAAACTAATGAGTCAATGAGACTATGGCTGCAGGTGCTGCAGGGGAATTGGGGTTGTTTTATAGTTACAGCTGCCTTATTTTTCCAGCTATACACACACGCACACATCTGCAGTCTATCCAGCAGAGATACATGCTTATTAACGTGTTTATAATAATCAAATGGATGAATTTGTATGCTGTATTATTAGTAGCAAACCATGGCGATTTTAAGTGAATCATGACTTTTGCATTTCATTCCGTTTGTCTCCCAAAGCTACTCTATGACTTCAAAAGACATAACCATTCATAAAAATGAACTAAGTGTGATTTTGTGGGGGAAAGTGAAAGGGCTTATAAAAGATTGAAAGAAATAGAGAAGCTAGAAGCGCAGTAGTAATTTACTTTCTTTAATTACAGGGTGATATAGGACCTCCGGGTCCAGCCGGACCTCCCGGACTGAAGGTAATGAGACTAGTTTTTTTTTTTTCTTGTTACAAGAAAGAAACAGACTTCATTTTGTCTTCCATCAGCATGAAATATCTTTTTGGGCTTTTTTTTTTTATCATGCGCAGGTGTGTGTGTCCCGGAGGCAAAAGTTGAAACACTGCGTTTCATTTATATGATGGTTTTACTGAAATTTCAGACAACCAAGCAAGTTTAGCAAAGTAGTTTTCCTGGAGAAAAAAGTGCCGGATGTGCATTTTGCTACTATACTTGTATAGCTAAAAGTGCCATTATATTAGACTTAATGACTTAATGAAGTTTTTTAACCAGCAAGGATGCATTAAATGAATCAAAAGTTACAGTAAAGATATTTAATGTTTCAAAAGATTTGAAATAAATGTTGTTCTGTTTAACTTTCTATTTATCAAAGAATTCTGGAAAACATTTCTACAAATGATTCCACAAAAATATGAAGCAGCACGTCTTTTTTCAGCAATGATAAATATAAGAAATATTTCTTGAGCAGCAAATCGGCATATTAGAATGATTTCTGGAGGATCATGTGACTCTGAAGACTGGAGATTTCAATTCAAATATATTACGGTAGAAAACTAATAATATTTCACAATATTACAGTACTAAATGCGGCCTTCCTGAGCATAAGAGATGTATAATCTTACAAATAGATGGAATACTATTATAAATATATGCATTACAATAAATATGCAAATTAGAGTCAATATTATAAAAACAAGCAGATGGATCTTATGCAGCAATAAACAGAGTTATCATTTTAAATTGGAAGTGGAATTTATTATTATTATAATTATTCATCCCCATTCATGACATTTTATTTTGTGTTTTAGGGGTTGCCTGGCCCACAGGGAATGCAGGGAATGCCAGGAAACAGAGGACCACCAGGAGAGGGAACCACTGGACCCCAGGTACAGAAACACACACACACACACACACACAGTCATATGGCTGTTTATCTGCTCATTCTTCCATTGCAATATCCAACCAAACGCAGTCATTTTTCACATCAGTGTTGGTAACACAAATAACTAAAAAAAAACATTTAGCCAAAAACTGACCTTTAAACTGACTTTTTAAAATTTGCCATGAATTTGGAAAGGGTATTGAAACCAATGTAACTAATCAAACTAAAGCAAACAGATGACATAGTTACAAACACATATGCATATACGGGGTTGGGGAGTAACGAAATACAAGTAACTTAGTTACATATTTAAAATATAAAATTTGAGTAACTGTTTCATTACAGTTACATTTTAAATGGGTGGTAATCAGATTACAGTTACATCTGAAAAGTATTTTAGATTACCAAAGTGATTACTTGAGTTTTAATGTCATTTAAACAGCAATTGGTGCTTCTCTGACGCTGACAGTCTGAAAAAGTTTAATCAACATTTTAATACTTTGAAGAGGGATCATAAAAATTTTGTTATTTTTATTTACTACTGTCCTGAACCAGACAAAATGACTGAATTTATAAAAAAAAATTCCCAACTGTCAACTTAACTGTCCTGTCATGACCTGATGATCCACGACTGTTTTCATGTTTTGTGATAGTTGTTTGTGAGTCATTTTATAATTCACTGGTCACTGCATCTTTTTCTCACAATTAATTTTTTCCCCTCACAATTGTGAGTTTGCATTTCACAATTCTGACTTCTTTTTCTCAGAATTGCGAGATTTAAACTCACAATTGCAAGTTATGAAGTCAGAATTGGGAGATATAAACTTGTAATACTGACTTTTTTTCTTGCAATTGTGAATTTAGTATGTGAGTTTATTTCTCATAATTCTGAATTTTCTCAATATTGCGAGTTTATATGTCATAATTCTGACTTTTCTCAATATTTTCAGTTTATATCTCATATTTTTTACTTTTCTGAATATTGCGAGTTTATATCTCATAATTCTGACTTTATAACTCACAATTTCAACTTTATATCACACAATTCTGAGGGAAAAAGTATTAGTTATTCTAATACTAATAATTCTAAAATTGTATGTATTCTAATACTAATAATTCTAAAATTGTATGTATTCTAATACTAATAATTCTAAAATTATTAGTATTCCAAAGTATTCTAAAGTATTTAGATTAAGTTACTAAACTTGAGTAATGTGACGAAATACGTTACAAATTACTTTTTAAAGCATGTATTTTGTAATCTGTACTGAAATACATTTTAAAAATAACCTACCAAACCCTGTGCATACAAGCAAACATACAGTATGTACACAATACAGAGAATACGGTTTTATTATGTGAAATCTTATGTGAATTTTCCATCTATTTCTGACCCAGTTTAGTGTCTTTTTTGCTCATGGATCTGAAGACAAACGGAGACACATTTCTTTATGTTCATAGCTGACTGATATTCTGTGTCTTTCTCAGGGGTCTTCCGGACCTCCGGGGCCACCAGGAGCCGCGGTAAACAATCTGTTCATATTTATATCACTTTCAAATGAGACAGATGCTCACAGAACAGCCTTAAGTGACATGTCATGTTTGATATTCAGGGTTTGAGAGGACCTCCAGGAGTGAGCGGACCGCAGGGACCAGCTGGACATAATGTAAGATTCATTTTGATTGTAGCATTATTAGCTAAAAGCTACATTTAAACTGTAGTCCTTCAGATCAAATAATAAAAATGGCCAAGGGTGCACCATGTTGCATGTTTTGTTTTGCATCAAAACTGTGCAGCACACAACCGAAGACACTCTGGAATTTGCTACATGCTAATGATAGTTGGTAATGTATTTATAATTCAGGGAAATTTCGTATACAAATTTAGAGATTTTATTGGATAAAATGATCAAGATTTGCCTTTAAAACTGGCCTATTTTAAAGTAAGAGTAAAGATCTAATAAAGCTAGAGTAATGCAAACATTACTATTAATATTGCTTAAATTTAGAGTTACCACTTAACCGCTTAGCAACATGGTTTAATTTTTTTTTTAAATCCACGTAGAACACACTCATTCAACAGGTGGAGCATCTTTAGTTTTCTCTAATCATATTGTACCTGTACAATGACAAGGACGAGTTGTACTTACCAATCCTGAGCCGTGATGCAGAACTAAACCAGTTTCACTGCAGGACTCATGGCTCATGTATTGTGTGTGTGTGTGTCCTGGTATTCCCTACGTTACGGGGACCAAAATGTCCCCACAAGTATAGTAATACCAGTAAATTTTGATCTTGTGGGGACATTTTTTGGAAACAAGCTTATAAATCATACAGAATTGTCTTTTTTGAAAATCTAAAATAGCAGAACATTTTCTGTGATGGGTAGGTTTAGGAGTAGAGTTAGTGTAGGGGGACAGAATATACAGTTTGTACAGTATAAAAACCATTACGCCTGTGGAATGTCTCCATAAAACATGAAAACACAACTCTGTGTGTGTGTGTGTGTGTGTGTGTGTGTCGACCTGCAGGGTTTACCAGGAAGACCAGGAGAGAAAGGCTCACCTGGAGAACCAGTGAGTGATACCCGTTCGTCATTTAAATATGGATTCATCAAATCAGGCGACATAATTACTTGAGTTTTGTTTTCCCAACTTTTTCTTTTCCAGGGAAAAGCTGCAGACCTTTCTGATCTGAAGGTAACACCCATCCATCCTACAATCCTCCATATTTCCTTTCTTCCATCCATCCTTTATTCATTCATCCATGCATCCATTCATCTGTTCATCCATTCACCTTACTTTTATCCATCATCCATCCATAGATCCATCCATTCTTCAGTCCATCCTTACATTTATCATCCATCCATCCATCCATCTGTTCCTCTGTCCTTCCTTACTTTTATAATCCATTCATTCATCCACCCTTACATCCATCCATCCATCCATCCATCATCCATCCGCCCTTCAGTCAATTAATTCATTTAGTCATTCATTCATCCACCCATCCATCCATTCATTCATCCACCCTTCCATACATCTATCCATCCATCCATCCAGTTGAAAATGCATAGGACAGACAGATAAGTTAAAGTGGATAGGATATATTAAAGGTCATATATATTAAAGTGCAGATCAGGGTAGAGTTGCACCAAGTTCTTACTTGAACTGGGACACGAGAGGCTTAGTTTTCTGCTAATTTTTTACTTATTTTGGCTGCACAATTATAGTAATTAAAGCTCTATTACACCATTTAAGATCAATGTAATGTGTAGTTTCACAATTTGGCATTCACCTTATTGATCCAAAAAACTTCTTCAAATCTGTTCAAGTCGTCAAATTTGTAAACTGAAACGGTGAGTTTGAGTTTATTTGGTCAATTCTTGTTAAGTCTCTTTGTAACTCTGGTTGTAACTTTGCCTTTTTCTCTTTCTCAGGATATTTGTTCAGATTGTCCCCCTGGACCACCTGGACAACCAGGTACTCCAGGAGCTCCAGGTGACAAAGGTCATTCTGGACCACCTGGGAAAAACGGACAGGATGGATATGCGGTGAGGGATCATGATTCAGAAATCAAACTTTATTCTTGAAGCTTAATGGAACTGAAACATAATGGAAGTTTAATGAATGGAAATACAAATTTTTAATCAGTTTGCATCCATTTAAACCTCAAATTAGAGGTGATTTTATTGTGATTTAACTGATTGCTTTTGCAGGGTCCTGCTGGACCAACAGGACCCGCTGGACCTCCTGGTGCTGATGGAACCAAGGTTAGAATATTGTTAGAATATTGGCAGCATTGCATTACTCTAGTTTTGGTGTTTTTTCAATAACAACTTATTTTGGTTCCATTGCAGGGAGTCAAAGGTGACAGAGGTCCTCCAGGATCAGCTGGAGATAAGGGTGAAAAGGTAATGTCAACCTACCATTTTCATCACATATTTAATGAATTCTATTTATACTCAGACTATTTGACATGCCATTATTTATCCTAATGCCACATCTTTCTCTCACTTGATTTGTATTTTCCCAGGGCCTCCCAGGACCGCCTGGTTATCCTGGAGCTGCTGGAGCCATGGGTCAACCTGTGAGTAATTTAAAACTCCGCTTTCATAAAAGAACACTTCCAGTCTTTGTAGCTATGCTAAAAAAACTTAATTTTTTTCTGTATCTACAGGGTAATGATGGAAACCCTGGACCTATTGGACCACCTGGATCTCCTGGAGAAAAGGCAAGGCTTTTAGATGTTTTGTTCTGTTCTTTGAATGTGTATTAGTTGAATAGATTACAAGACTGAAATCTGTCTGTGTTATCAATGACTGATAATTATGTGAATGTGTTTTACCAGGGTAAAGAAGGACTGAAGGGCATCCAGGGACCTCCAGGCCTGCCAGGTCTAATGGTGCGGGATTACATCCTCTCATTGTTTTTTCCTTGACATTATTTAAATTCAAAAGTTTGTGGTTGGTAAGATTTGACTATAAGTCTCTTCTGCTCACCAAGGCTGCATTTATTTGATCAAATATACAGTAAAAACTGTAATACTATTAAAGAATTATTCTTAAAATTTAAAATAACGGTTTTCTATTTGAATATATTATAAAATGTAATTTATTTCTGTTATCAAAGCTGAACTTTTAGCATCATTACTCCAGTCTTCAGTGTCACATGATCCTTCAGGAATCATTCTAATATGCTGACTTGCTGCTCAAGAAACATTTCTTATTATTGAGTTTGAAAATATTTGCGCTGCTTTTCGTGGAAACCATAATACATTTTTCCCCCCAGAAATCTTTGATAAATTGAAAATTCAAAAGAACAGCATTTATTTGAAATAGAAATCTTTTGTAACTTGTCTTAACTGTATTTTTTGATCAATTTAATGTGGCTTTGCTAAATAATAGTATTAATTTCTTTTAAAGAAAGCTTACTCACTGAACTTTTGAATGGGAGTGCAAATCTAATAACTTCATTTTGCTGTTTTTGTTTCCGGTGTCTACATACTGCCTGATACTACATGTTCTGTGCTGAAGGGCATGATGGGTAAACCCGGAAAGGATGGAAGACCAGGAGAAACAGGAGAACCGGTATGAGTCTGATGTTCTGCATACATGCCAGCATCCTAGCAATATTTACTTCTGTATATACAGTCAGAAACAATAAAAAAGAGATTATTTTCTTTTCTGCTTGTAGGGTAAACAGGGAGAGCCAGGAACACCAGGAAGAGACGGACTCAGAGGAATGCCCGTGAGTGATGCTCTTCTGGAACGATTAAAACCTTATGAAAATTCTCTTTTTCTGTCAATTCTTGTCAATCAAAGCTGGACTGTCAGAGCTGTTTCACCTCACAAAAATGTACCCTGGTATTATCTGATACCTATATGCCTAAATATCCACATTTATTTTTTGTCTTTTCCAGGGTTTCAAAGGTCACAGAGGGGAACCAGGATCACCAGGTTCAAAGGTTAGTCAATGGCAATTGATATGAATGCGTATGTATACATTCATGTTCAGAGTTGGAGAAGTACAGCACTAATATATGCTCCATAAATCATCCAGAAACTTCATGGGCTCTGTTTATAAATGCTGTCCTGTCCCATATAAATGCTATGCTGTCTCATATTGGTTACTTTAGGGTGAAGATGGGAAGCAGGGTGTTCCTGGACGCGAGGGTCCACCTGGGAAAGATGTGAGTAAAAGATACACGGTCCATCTCTCTATGTCAGAGGCCACTGCAAGCCTGACCGCTGAGAGCAGATGGTGTTTGGTTTTAATTGGTGTGCTTGTGTTGCTCAGGGTAACACCGGACCACCGGGGCCAGAGGGCATGAGAGGACCACGAGGAGAAACTGTGAGGATGCCTTTGATGAACCAATTAAACTGCAAAACAGAACAGCACCAGTGTGATTATTCTGTTTGGTCACTGTGTTTTGTCTTTTTAGGGTCAATCTGGAGAACCAGGGCCAGCAGGCAAACCTGGATCTCAGGGAAATCCTGTAAGTTTCATATAACGTGTCAATATGGGCGGCCATGTTATGTACTGTATAATGTTATGTATAATGCACATGTTATATCATGTAATGGACTGAGATTGAGATTTAGAACAACTTTTGGACCTAAAAACTGCCTCAGGAAGAAATGTTTGGAGAAAAAATTGTGTAAAAATGTAAAATAGATAAAACAAATACAGAATTTTATTCTACTTTTTAAGTACATCTAAAAGTACTTATATACTTATACAGTGCCAACTATATATTTATTACTAATATTTTCCATTTCAGATAATATATTGCACACACACACACTAAAAACCACCTTGACTTTAAAGTTATTGTTGATAAACTGGGTCCACTATCAAACTATATTATTGTTTAACTGTATTTCAGGGTCAGCCAGGACACAAAGGTGAAGCAGGTAGCCCAGGATTACCCGGATTCCCAGGTCCTAAAGGACCATCGGTGAGTGGAGATGTTGGTTTGAGACTGAAGGGAATTTAATTTTTTGCCTATCTAAAAGTAAAGTTTTTATTCCGTTACAAACAAGCCTTGCAATTCTATAGAAAAGAACAGCAGTCAATCCTAAGTGGATATGAAGTGTTATCTGCGTGTTTGAACATGAGCAATATAAACACTTATGTTTTTCCCTCAGGGTCCGTCTGGTCCAATTGGCCCAGAGGGAAAACAAGTGAGTGGTGCTTCTTTACTTTTCATTAATATTATATGAATACTTTTTCATAATTTTTTAACTAACCATGTTTTTAATCATAGGGCATGTTGGGAAAACCAGGTGACAGAGGACAGAAGGGAGAAAAGGTATCCATCCATACATCCATCCATCCATCCATCCATCCATACATTCATACATCCATACATCCATCCATCCATCCATACATCCATACATCCATCCATCCTTCCATCCATCCATCCATACATCCATCCATACATCCATCCATACATCCATCCATACATCCATCCATCCATTTACCTCTTACCTCTGGTCTCTGGTTTCTGCAGGGTGATAATGGAATAAAAGGAGACAAAGGACCCGTTGGAGATCCAGGTATTCCGGGTAACCCTGGACCTCCTGGTAGGAAGGGTCACACAGGGATGATGGGCATGTCGGGTCCCCCAGGGGAAGTGGGTCCCGCTGGGCCCCCTGGTTCTCCAGGACAGGCGGGACTCCCAGGTCTCAGAGTGAGTCTACATTAGTATTTTAAAGGAAAATGTGTGATGGTGATGATGTAATAAAGATAATGACATCATTTCGATGCGTTTTAAGGGCGAGACACCATCACTGGAACAAATGCGGCGGCTCATTCAAGAGGAACTTGCCAAACAATTGGATGGTGAGATTCATTTGGCGAAAACGTATTTGACTTGAAGATACTTTGCAATTTCTAAACTTTCCATTGATTTTCACAGCTAAACTAGCTTACCTTATGGCTCAAATGCAACCCGCTCATATCAAGAGCACGGCTGGACGTCCTGGTCCGCCAGGTCCCCCAGGTAAAGATGGATCTCCTGGCAGACAAGGTTCAACTGGAGAGCCCGGAATGCCTGGACAAAATGGAGCAGAAGGACCCAGAGGTCCAGTTGGTCCTAAAGGTACCACAAAATAACTTGATTGTTACTTTGCTCGATTGATATTTCGAGTTTAATCTTTTCAACCTATGCTGTTTTTTAGGTGAAAGAGGTTCAAAAGGTGAAAAGGGAGAAGATGGTGTTGGACAGAGAGGAGAGCCTGGTCCAGTTGGTCCCATTGGTAAGATATTTTTGGTCATCAATGCTCAGATTTACATTGACTCAAATGATGTATTTGTATGAATCTCATAAAAACGGCCAAGAAAATGTCCTAAATCCGACCAAAAAATTAAAAGAAAAAATAAATGATATTTTTCATAATGGAAAGGCCTGTTGAACTTGAATGCAGAAATAATACTTTATGATTAATAATTATTTTAAATGATAAAATAGTTATATTTCACGGTATATTTCTGTATTGTCTCTAAGCCTTATTAATTTAGTTTAATTTAATTTTTTTTACATTTTAGATTTTAAAAAATAAAATTTTTACATGAAATAATAAAATAGCAGATTTTTTAATTACTATAATACATATTTTGGAGAGAAATGTGCTTCAAAATAAAAAAAAGTCAAGTAACATGGTCTTAAAATATATCTTAATTTTATTTAATATAATTTTAATTTAAAATAATGATTTTTTTTTTTTTTAGTGTTTGTTTTTTTGATTTAGGGTCATTTTTTTATGAGTGTTAGAATGATAAACAACAGCTGAGATCATATCTGCCCCACAGGTCCAGCAGGTATGCCAGGATATGGAAAAGACGGTCTTCCTGGAGCCGCAGGTGCTCAGGGAGAGCCTGGTAATCCTGGTCCTCACGGTCAGCCCGGACCATCTGGACCACCGGGACAGTGTGACCCCTCACAATGTGCCTACTATGCCAGTCTGGCATCAAGACCTCACACTAAAAACGTCAAAGGGACTTAATACACCCCTCACTGTCCTGGGCTAACACCTATTTATGAACTTGGACATTCAGTAAGCCAAGAAAATGTTCTTTTCCATCAGGTGAACTCCAGAGTCTGAAGGGTGTGTAAATATATATGTGTGTGTGTGTGTAAATGTGTGTTTGTAATAGGCTTTTCACTTTGATTAATGCCTTCTTTAACCCTGAGTTAAGACCATTTTTAGTCCTGGGTTAAGCAACATTTCACACTTATAGTTTTTTAGCATTAGCGCTTTCAACTGTGGGAAGTGAAACCCAGCTGGATTAACCCTGGAAGGTGATCGTGGTCATGGAAAATATAGCGAATAGGCTACAATTTTCTAGTCATTATAAACTTAGAGTAGACACTTAGAAGTTGCGTTCTTTCAATGAATCAGTTCAAATGGTTCACAAAGCGGTCAGAATTTATTCATTAGTCTGAATCAATTAAAGGCCCACTGAAGTGCTTTGAAAACCAGACTTCATTCGCCTTAATGGAAACTGAATCGTTCCCTATCCCCTATATAGTGCATTATGTGCTGTTCACCATGTAGAAAACGGTTATAGTGTGAACAAGTGACCGATTTGGCTGTAATCAGTTTGAAATATCAAGTCAAGTTTTTTTGCTATAAAATCTTGTAAACACCTCATTAATGCTAACACATCTGCGTTTTCTGAGAGAAACAGTTACAACACGTTTCATAAAACACATGTTGTGTACTGTACATGAATTTAACCCAATAATATGCAAATAAGAACCCAGAAGTACAGTGTGAAATCTCTACAAACTGACAACCCAGCATCGAATGCTAACCTGGTATAGTGTAAAACACATGAACCGATTCATTGTCCCCGAGCCATTTTAGGGAACGATTCAGTTTCCATTAAGGCGAATGAAGTCTGGTTTTGTGTTATAAAGCACTTCAGTGGGCCTTTAATGGACAAGGATTTTGATTCAGACTAATGAATAAATTCTGACCGCTTTGTGAACCATTTGAACTGATTCATCGAAAGAACGCAGGTATCTACTCTAAGGGTTAAAAATGTCCCTTGCTCAACAATTTTAAGTGTGAAGAGCCCACAAGTGTCCTGCCGGTCAGAGTTGGTTTTGACTTTTTTTTTTTTTTTTTGTTAGTAAGTTTTAACTCGAGATCATGTACTTCAAGTCTAGACTTTCAAGGCTTTTCATGTAACGAGAATTCCTGTCACAAAAGAAAGACATTTACTTACCAGACCGTGATGTCATAGTGACACAATCAGTCTCCAGATGATGTCTCCAGTTCTGCTGGCGCCGTTTACTGAGGTCATCGATCTGTAATCACGAGCTGATGCATTGTTAGTGATATCTGTAATCTGTATCAAGTCTAGGGAATTCTCTGCTTGAGGTTTATTGACGGAGCGCTCTGTTCCTCTGGGAAAAGACACCATGCTTTTGCACCAGTCAATAGGAAATCTCAATAAGGATCATTAGAGGAGCTGGAGAAGTGCTCTTTTTTTAGACTAGTCTACGTCTCTTTTGTAGCCATGCATCAGGCCATTTTTTTTTCTTTTTTCGTTTTGGATCATTAAACTTGTGTTTGTGATGACTGAAAGGCAGCTGCTTGGTTCAATACTAGTAACACAGCTGGTATGTCATAAAAACAATGTCTGTCACTGCAGAAACACACGCCACTGAAGCCTCTTAATGTCATTTATGATAGGTTTGTGTAGCACGCTCCTTTAGAACGGCATTGCCTTTGTGTTCCTGAACCTTCGTAATGATGAAGTCCTAGTTAAAGGTCTAGCGTGAGAGTGAACTACCATCATTTGTGCCTCTAATGAGTTCAGATGGATCGATCCTGCAGATTGCTCTCTTGTGAGCCAATTAAAGCCGTTGAAAGAGAAGAGCGTGTCAAAACGAACTCCCTTCAGCCACAAACGGATGGAATTAATGTACAACTGATGAGGTCAAGAGTAGAGTTGGCGAAAGGCGTTGGAAATTAAGTAAGCTTGACTGAAATTATCAAAGTATCTTCACATTAAATATTTTTTAAATACATTATTATTTTTTTAATTATTTTATCGGCCTTTTTTGAATCTGATTATATATAAAGAAGAAAAGATCATTGAATTTTATTAGTTTTATTTTCATTTTTTTTTTTTTTTGTCCCTATACTTTTATACTTTAGACACAGGGAGTGGTCTGTTCTTTCCTAGCCAATCAGAAAGTCTCTCTGCATGTCAGTCATTTTGCATGTTGGCTTTCTTTGGAGGGCGGGGCTTTAGTGTTGAATTTAGCAAAATGGCTGAAATAACGTAGATGCGGTGAGAATGAATTGAATTTGTTTACTGATTAATTCTATTTTAAAGCAAAACCACCCAGGATACCAATATAGGCTTTCTTGCACCTCCTTGTTTTTCCACCTCAATGTTCATGATAAATCTTTGTAATTTAGTATTATATACGCACTCATTAAGAACAACATTTCTTATGCTTCTTTTTTTCTGCATTTCTTATTTGTTAAAGTATTTCTTAATTGTTTGCCCAGCCTTCAAGAGTGGATGTTTTTTGAAAAGCTGAGCTTAAAACTGATGCTAATTTATGTAAATTCATGGTGCTTTTTCAGTCCAAGCCAAAGAAATACTCGCTTATCAGCATTGCTATCATGTTCGCCTCCACTTTATTCAAATATAGCTGCTTTTTTGACTTCGTGCCCTCCTGTTAGTTTGTCTTCTTCGAGCTGTTAATGACTGTATTTGTTTTTTCATATCAATTTGCATTAAATTATTCTAATGAACTACAGGTGCAGGTGATGTAAAATAGTATAATTTATGCATGGTATAATCTACCTGTTTATACTGATTCGCTGGTGCTATAATGAATCTTAATTAGTTTGATGTATGTGTGGAGGAAGAGTGTATGTTAATAAAAAGTGGAACAGGTCCATTTTATATTGGGCTGTTATTGTGGGGGGAAAAACGTATGAAGTTAATACCATATACAGGGATGAACTTACAAGTTTGCATGTTTTATATATGCAAAACAATCTAAATGAACAAAAAATGGTCTATATTATTAAGATAGATTTGTTTATATGACCACAAGATGTTATAGTGTTCCAAAGGGGTTTTCTTTTCCCCCCAAATCAATGCCTATAATTCAATGTCTATCATTTTTTTAATCCATGAACCGGTCAAAGGTTAGGCACTTTTTGTTAAAAAAAAGCACGATTATTTCCTGTGAATTAACTGTTCATTTTAAGTATTCCACTTTTGTGCTAAAATCACTTACCATCATCTGTGCAAAGCTCAGCTGTCATGACCATGTAACATTTGTATAAGGAAAAATCGGTAACACTTTACAGTAAGGTTCATTAGCATTAACTGCATTTATTATATTATTTATATTCAACATTTACTAATACATTATTAAAATCTTGTTAACATTAGTTAATGTACTGTGAACTAACACGAACAACTGTGTTTTCATTAACTAACATTAACAAAGATTAGTAATAAAGTATGTATTACTCATTTATTACATATTGCTCATGTTTAACTAATGAACCTTATTGTAAAGTGTTACCGAAAAATTAGTATAGGTACTTAAATATACAGCTTCTTGTTTTTATTCTCTATACGAGAATTTTCTGTGGCAGTTGACAACGTCACTGATGCTGTATATAGAGCTCAAGGAGAACTGAACCTCAAGCAATTAATTCACAAATGATTGTGTTCCAATAAAATCGTCATTTTGGAATTGTTCCTTTTTGCCAGTCTGTCTGTAATTATTTTAAAAATATAGGCAACCAGGCTAGTCTAATACAATAAGGCGATAAAGGGATAGTTAGCCCAAAAATGAAAGTTGTTGTTCCAAAAACCAGATTTTCGTACATCTTTGAAACCCAAATGAAGATATTAAAATGAATTCTGAGAGACTTCTGTTCCTTAAACGTGCTGCGTAACACGAGAATGACATCAAAGTGGGAGTTGCATAGCTGTCAATGGATGGAAAGAAATCACTTATTTGTGTTTCAAAGATGAACAAAAGTCTCATGACATGAGGGTGAGTAAATGATAATTTTTCCTTTAAGGCCATTGAAATAATAATAATAATAAAAACCAAATAATATCACTAAACATTATAAAGCCTGGTCTGGTTATTGGAGCTCTGCTATAATAAAAGCTTTTTAATATTGTAACAAATATAATCAGTCCTTTTGAAAGTACAGTTCTGGTTTAAGAACTACATTTGTTTACTAATTGCTTAAAATGAGTTCTTATCTACAGCTTTTCATGAAAAATAAACCTGGCACGCGGGTAGCATGGTGGTGAAAAGCTTTTATTTCAAGCTGCCCTGTTGTTGGATCACACTGTCGTTCTGTTGCCGTAGCTTAATGTCTGGCACCGTGTCTAACATTGGTCTTTACAATCACATTTTTATGAAAATTATTTTAAAAACACATGCAGAAATGCAATCGCCTGGCATGTAGAGGTCCGCGAATGACTTTGATTTCACCGGTCTGTGGCCCAAGAATGTGAACATCAATTTCCAATTAATTTATTTATCTGCAATTTACTGTAAACCATCAGAAAGAACAAACAAATTTTCCTCTAGTTTATGTACAAGGTACAACAATAAACCATGTAAATCGGATCCACCGTCAGGAGCTGCATCCGTATGTCTCTATACAACTGTCACGTTTGTTTAACTCGCCGTTTGAAGTCTCTTCAAGTTTGTCGGAAATGGACCGCATCTGCGCTCCTCATGATGACGGTGATGAAGGTTTCTAGGAGGTTTCTATGTTTCTGTTCATGGACCCTTGATGTTGACGGACTTCTTCCCGCCAACCAGGTAAAGAGGTTGAGGCCTGTAGCAGTTTGAAGGATCACAAAGACCAGGGGGACCAGGGGTTCCTCTCGCTCCAGGGGTTCCTGGGATTCCAGGCACACCGGCATCTCCTCTGGCACCATCCTGACCATCCTTGCCAATGCCAGGCTTGCCAGCTGGTCCTGTTATAATGAAATCAGATTTGATGAGGAAGGGTTTTGTAAATGTTCATACAAGAATGGGACTAGATCAGGGCTTCTCAACTGTTGACCAACCGTGATCAAACTCACCTGCCTGTAACTTTCTAGTAATCCTGAAGATCTTGGCTGTGTTCAAAATCGCCTGTATCCTCATTCACTATTCCCTACATTACTCCACTAATACAGTTCAATTGAAGGAGTGAATGTGCTTGCTGTTTAATAATCATTTGAAACTTAGCAAACTGGCAGCTCCAGTAGTAATGAAGAGATTTGTTTTGGAAACTAAACCTAAGTTAAACAATTTAACCAATTAAAAAGGAATTTATACCTGTATGATATTACACTGTACCCACATTTGACCAGTGCTCTGGATTCAGTCACGGGCGCCATCTTCAGGTCAGACGCGGGAATTCATTCGGCTTGACTCTCACAGTGCATTATGGGTATTTTCTAGCCGTTGAGCATATAGATATATAAACATCGGTGTACAATGGTTGTTGCGGTGCATTATGGGATTGAATGAGTGCACTTGATAAAGTCCACAGAGTTCAGAACTCCTGGTCTAGATCAACACGGAAGTTGAAGTCTTTCCACATACTCAATATCTAAACCCTAACTAGAAAGATCAACAATTTGCACAAGTCTAAAATATCAATAGCTCTTGGAATGTGGCTAAAATAATACTAGCAGAAAGTCGAGGTTTAGCGTTTCGCACCTTGAGGTCCGGGTTCTCCAGGAATTCCTGGAATTCCAATTCCATTATCGCCCTTGTCGCCTTTTTGTCCTGCATCACCTACACAAATGAATAAACAAAACGTATCAGACAACAGAATCGATCACATTATCACTTTATGGACATTTATATGGATTTCATATGCAATAGCAAGTCAAAGCGCTTTACAAAAAAGGGTCAGATAATCGTCATTATGATCAGATTTTAGGATTGTTTTGATTTATATCGAAGTACTGAATTTTTCCCCATATTCATGTATTTACATGGTACCTAAAGGGTACACTAACAATTAAAAGTTTGGGATCATTTTGGGAACATTTTTTATCTCTTCTGCTCATTTATCTCACAGGCTGCATTTATTCGATCAAAAATACAGTAAAAACAGAAATATTATTTGAATTTAAAGTAGCTGTTTTCTATTTAAATATATTTTCAAATGTAACATTCATGTAATGCGAAGTTGAATTTTCAGCATCATTACTCCAGTCTTTGGATAAAAGCGTCTGCAAAATTTAAATGTAAATGCTCAAGAAACATCTCTTATAACATCAACGGCTGCTTCATATTTTTGTAGAAACCGTAATACATTTTTTAAGGATTCTTTGATGAATAGAACGTTCAAACAAGCAGCTTACGAACAATTTACTGTTACTTTTGATGAATAATATTATTTAATTTAGGAAAAAGTGAAACACCTGTTAACGAAACAAGATGTTAATTTGCAAAGTGATAATCTGTAAATCTCATTTCAAATGTTGAAATTAACTAATTAATTTGTGAAATGCCCATTCGAACAAGTACATAAACAAGTACTGTTTACACCAACATGAACCAACTTTGTTTGAGTGGTAGCAGTGTAGTTTTAATAGTGCTGACATGAGTGAATCTGTCAATCTATCTATTTTAAGGGCCTTCAGAACCTCGATACAGTCGACATCCCTGCTAGGCATGATTGCTCAGAGAATGCTAGAACATTTTCCTCTGGAGAAGCATTTGTAAACTTCAATAAACATGTTGACATCCTCAGAGGTTCTGTGGAAATAATTGAGGTAGATTGAGATGCAGTCGGGGGCTTTTCTAATCATCCTGTTATTGCTTCTCAATCTCTGTCTTATTAGCAAGCGTAGCATTCCTGCTCGGCTCGGTGGCAATTAGCGCAGACTGCACTCACTGTACAACAGCCTCTGCTTGTGAGGACAAAAGAACTGCAATGCTTAATATTCTGAAGGCTGTTAGCCTTGAATGACCAGACCGCCAGTAACTGATTGAAATCAACGTGAGCTCGCAGTTTTATACTATAAATTCCGCCGGAGGCAAAATCCAATTATGAAATAGCATAAAAACTTTCAGAGATATTCGGTTGTGCACATTACGAGATATTAAGGAATTTTAGCAAGCACCATTAGCACGATGTGGAGGCTTTACAAGGTGTTCACCAACTCTTTTTAAAATTGGCAAGTTGCTGGAATTAATTTGTGACGAGCAGGGCGGGCGAGAGCCGTGAGGGAATGGCGCGAGGCCGGTGACGCGAGTGATAATGAGCGTCAGCTGCGCGCTACACCGGTCTCGTATGTCTCATGGAGGAGCTCCGGAAACATAAAAGAGGAGCGACAATGGTGAAGGATGAGAGAGGGCCAGGCCTGGACTTTATTTTATGTTTTATTATGTTTTTATTATGTTTACTTTCGTTTTGTTGTTTGTTTATTTTGGATATTAAAAGTTATGTTGCACGTTCGCCGGTTCCCACCTCCTTTTTCCCTTTCTAACGAACTGTGTTAGATACTTATTAAGTGTTAAGCCGATAAATCCTATCGTATCATATTATTATGCATATGCAAATTTCTAAAGTCAAAAGTTTGCTGAAAAGCCTGCTGTACACAATCTAAATGGCTTCGGTTGTCTGATTGATAGTTTATACTTTTTAATAAGTTAAAAAAGTCTTTTTGCTGTGAAATCTTTAATGAGTTTTTATAAAGTAAACAATTTGCATGACGCATCTGAAGCTTAACTCAATGTTTCATAATTGCGAGCGTTTGATCTTGAGAATTCACAGGCAATAAAAAAATAATAAAAGATGTTTGCGATCAAAGGCGCACTGCAATCACAGCACTGCATCCTCAAGAGCTCGGCTTTAATTCAGCTGATAGCACCAGTTGGAACAGTGATACATGGTTTGGGAAATCAAAGGAAGTGAGTCAAATCAATGGTACCTTTGACTCCTGGTTTTCCAGGAAGGCCATAGTATCCTTGAGGCCCCTTGGGGCCCATAATTCCTCTGGGTCCAGCTTCTCCAGCAGGACCTGCTGGTCCCGGTGGTCCTGCTGGTCCCATGAGTCCTGGACTTCCAGGGGCTCCAATGGGCAGAGGTTTCTTGGCTAGTTCCTTCTTGTAGGCATCCAGATGTTCTGTTTAGTACAATACGATGTTACAGTTTAGTTGCCATTTATATAAAAAATACAATGGATGTAGGTCAGGGGTGCCCAATCCTCTTCCTGGAGATCAACCTTCCTGCAGAGTTCAGTTCCACTTATGCTCCAAGTGCTTCTGAAGATCTTAGCTGGTTCAGTGTGCTTGACCAGGTAGAGCTCCAGGAACTGGATTGGGCACCCGTGATGTAGGTGTTTTAAAGTGATTAAAGTCGGCATGAAACTGAAGTTTTTTCTTCCCTAGTCTGATGATATCCAACTTAGGGTACATATACACCACAAAAATTTACTAAAAAAGTTTTTCCTTTGCGTTTTTCACGTACAGATGACACCATTGTCACAAGTGATGTTTTTGTAGACAATAACGGTATCGTTTTGAAACACATTTTCAAAAGTTTGCATTTTCAGGCTGCCAAAACGGCATTGTCGTGTAAATGAATGGCCAAATTGCATAAAAACTTTAATGTTTTTAGTAGAAAACATCACATAAAAGGCCCCTAAAACAGCTTCTCGAACAAGAAAAAATGTAGCGTGGGAACTGATTTGATGGTTGTGGTGTGCTATTGTTGTGATGTCATGTGAGCGACAGGTTGTCCTGCGTTCGTGCCGGTAAACAAGTCGTCAGAGAAGAGATGCAGTTGCAAGAGGGAGGGGAAGTTATTTTGATAAAAGATTAAAAAGGCACAAGAATCAAAGAAAAGAATGATGAAGAAACCATTTATAATAAATACTGCAATAAAAAATAAGAATTGTCCATTTTGATTTCATGTTGACTTTAAAAGGATTAGTTCATTCCAGAATGAACATTTCCTGATAATTCTCACTCCCATGTCATTCAAGATGTTCATGACTTTCTTTCTTCAGTCGAAAAGAAATGAAGGTTTCTGAGGAATCATTCCAGGATTTTTCTCCATATAGTGGACTTCAGTGGCTACCAAGGTCCACGTCAGTTTCAATGCAGCTTCAAAGGGCTCTACATGATCCCAGATGAGGAATAAGGGTCATATCTAATGGAATTATTGTCATTTTCAAAAAAAAAAGCAAAGTATATTTGTTAACCACAAATGCTCATCTTGCACTGCTCTGCGATGTGCGCCCACGACTTCACTCATTACGAAAAAAGCCAATATTCCATCGCATTTTCTCCTCCAACACCTTTTTTTCTTTTTGTAAAGGGCGTTTGACTTTGGGTTGGTACTTCCGTTTACAAAACACGTGACGTTTCCAACGTGACTACGTAATGTGAAGTCATGGACGCGCATCGCAGAGCAGTCCAAGACGAGCATTTTTGGTTAAAATGTATATACATTTTTAATTCTATTAGAAAATGACCAATCGTTTCGTCAGATAAGACCCTTATTCCTCGTCTGGGATCATGTAGAGCCCTTTGAAGCTGCACTGAATCTGGACCTTCAACCTGTTGGTCCCCATTGAGGTCCACTATATAGAGAAAAATCCTGGAATGTTTCCTTCAGAAACATTAATTTATCTTCGACTGAAGAAATAAGACATGAATATCTTGGTTGATATGGGTGAGTAAATTATGAGGACATTTTAATTCTAGAGTGAACGAATCCTTTAATAACTAATAAAGATGTTGTACCTTCAACAATAACTGAACAAATCTCACGGATCTTCTCGTCATTCGTCTTGGGCCCCTTTTACAAAAAAAAAATTACAACAACATCCGCAAAGAAATCTTTTTTAAATAGCAACACACTGTCCCGTCAAAGATGAAAGTGAGCACTGTACTGACAGGTAGACCTCTGGGACCAGGAGATCCCGGCAGACCTCGTTCCCCCTCCAGACCTCTGGCGCCCTGGGGTCCCGTCAGACCCTCATGGCCCGGCTGTCCTGGACGACCATCGGCTCCTGTAGCTCCTCTCTGGCCTTTCTCTCCAGCCTGCGATTTTTTTTTTTTTTTCATTATGAAGTTAATATTTTATGAGAAATATTGAATAAGATGTCAAAAGATTAGTAAGTTAACTAAATGATTAACCAACTAATCGACTAATCGCAGCTCTAATACATGTGTAATTTCTGAAATAATTTATTTCATTTTCATCAATCAATCCAGTTATTTTATATATAAATATTTAGATTTAAAATTTACATTTTAGTTTGTTCTGGCACACTTACCGCTCCCTTGATTCCAGTAATACCCGGAGGCCCCTGCAAACCATTATTAAAAACCATCACGCTACTGTACACATACTGGAATACCATAATTAGAGGTTGTGACCGGGTGTGCTTCCATAAATATGACGAACCTGATCACCCTTCACGCCTGGTTCTCCCGAAACACCTGGATCTCCCTGTAGAACGAAGAGAGAGAACGATAGTACTGTAAAATTACACAGTGTTCATGCAAGTGCAGGAAGCAGCAGACATTTAATACAGTCACTGAGTGCATGTTTGACTGGGGCTTTATAATTTACCTCACTTCCTTTGGGACCGACGGGACCCATTGGACCCTGAAATAACAGAATAATGACATGATAAGACAGTGAAAATAATAAGGTCTGCTCTGTTATGATTATTACAATGAACAAAGATCACACCTGGTCTCCTTTATGACCCGTGTGACCCTTGATTCCACGAGGACCCATGAGTCCTTGGTCACCTTTATCTCCCTGTGGAAATAGTCAAAAAAATAATGAATTACTGTACGATAACAATGCTCTTTGGGATGAAATGTTTGGACTAAGATGCAAACTTATGGTAGTATCGATTTTACTTGCACTATATCTAACAACTTGGACTGTCTTTTCCATCTCTAGTAAAGTGCATATTTTTACCGCATAGTATGCAAATTGGAAAACAGCCTTTGAGAGCCATAATCAAACCAACAGTGTCCAACACACCTGGATTCCTTGCGGGCCCATTGGGCCGACTGGACCCTGTTTTCCTGTTTCACCCTGAGGAGGGAAGTTTGTTGATTAATTGATCCATTTTTTAAGAAATTACTATGATTTATAATCTCAGCACAGAATGGTGTGTGTCAAAGCAAAATAAGTAAATAAATGTGAAAAAAAAAAAAAAGGTTCTGAAAAATTTAATTGTGTTTTATTACAGTGGATCCTTTGGCTCCTGGAGTTCCGTCTTCTCCTGCTGGTCCAGGTGCTCCCTAAAATATAAAATTAACATGATTAATAATCATAATAAAACATATACATATACAAGTGGAAAAAATCCCTTAATACTCACATCTTTACCAGGAAGCCCAACTGGACCAGTCGGTCCTACAGCACCAATTTCACCCTGTAAAGAAAGAGAGCAATTGCTTGTTATAGCATCACTGTTTTAAAATTGAAATGAGATTCAGCATATATAATTTTTTTTATGTAAATGATGTTTACCTTTTGGCCTGCAGGTCCCACGAGTCCTTGTTTTCCTGGTAAACCCTAAATTTGAGATTCAACATTAAGTCAAGGTCCGTCGCAAATTGCAAATGAGTATAAAATCTCCTCATTTACAGTTTGTTGGTGTCAACAGAACACATACTAAAACATACACAAATGCACATTAAATACATTAACTCACTGGAATTCCCACAATTCCTCTGACACCAATGGCTCCGGGCAGACCTGGGTCTCCCTGTCAAAGCAGACAGCAAAATGTCAAATTCTTCTTCAGTTTATATCATTGAACGAGCCAGATTTAAGAAAACAATGTGTTTTAATGAACAAAAAGCTCAAATACAGCCTCATAAAAACTGGATATGTATGCAGTGCACCAGGTACAAATGGAAATGCTTTTCCATGAATTTTGAATTGTACGCATTAGCAGAACTCACCTTTTCTCCTGTAGCTCCTACTGCTCCATCAGATCCATGTTTTCCTGGCTCGCCCTACACAAACACAGCCTCTTCATCATTATTAAAGTTATCAAATACATTTCAAGTAACCCTTTCAGCGCAATTTCATAATTATTACACTGACGAAGGTCATTTTGAGCATAAATTGATCAATCTGTCACTCACAGTGTCACCCTTGGCGCCAGCAGCTCCTTTCTCTCCCGGGGCTCCGATCGCACCCTAAAACAACACATTATTTCGTCAGAAAGAAACCAGGTACCTTTAAATGATTTCACTGACTGTTATTTAATCCATAGTGTTCTTGAGTAGGGTAGATCATATGGACGGCGATAACTCACATCATCTCCTTTAGGACCAGGATGTCCCTGTCGCCCTCTGATGCCTTCAACACCCTGTTAAGACATATAAATGTTAATTTACGTCACTAAACTCAATATGGAATTCATTATATGTACATTATACTGTTAGTTTTGACCAAGCCCACCTTTCTGGCAGAGGCTATTTACATTAACTCCGCCCACCATTGTCTGATTGAGCCAGACAAAATTAATTAATGAATCCACCTTTTACCAAACTCCTTCTCCCTTTTCCCATTGCATATCAGCACGGAGAGGAGTTTATTTTAAATAAAAATTAAGAACATGTTCGAAAAGTGGAAATAAAGTGCATAACGGGTATAGAAGGGTAAGGGTAGTCGTGGCCTAGTGGTGAAGGTTGTTGGTTTGATTCCCATGCCGGCAGGAATTGAAAGTGGGGATTGTGAATAAACAGCTCTCTCTCCACCTTCGATACCATGACTAAAGTGCCCTTGAGCAAGGCACCTAACCCCTAATTGCTCCCCTTGTAAGTCGCTTTGGATAAAAGCGTCTGCTAAATGATGTAAAAAAATGTAAAAATGTAGAACAGCAGGGATATAGTGTTTAATGGGTAAGGTTAGGGGTGGGACACGTAATGTCCCAATAAAGCAGCACCCATTTATGATTTTACTAAATATAATCATATACACTAAATATGTTGTTATTACTGCACTGTTTTATAATATACTACAATATACTGAGATGCACTGAGTAACTTTGCAACTACATGTCAACTGTACGTTTAATATCTGTGCATTTAATATCTGCAAACACTTTATTTTGATGCTCCCCAACACACATTCTACTGACTATAAGTAACTTTGCAACTACATTTCAACTTATTCTACTAACCCAAACCTTAACACCTAACCCTAACCTAACAGTCTACTAATACTCCAATAAAAGTTAGTTGACATTGAGCTACTTGTAGTTAGTTGAATGTCTAAAGTGGACCAACGAAATAAAGTGTATTGGTATTATCTGAGTAAATAATAGTTGGATGCTATTTATATTATATTATATAATATAATATATTTTTATATAGCATACAGACATTATACAACAAATATTATTTTTAGCTTAGTATTTAATTCATTTATGCAATCGTGGTGCCACAGGACTGGACTACCTTCCTAAAATAACACAATATCTTCATAAAATCATGCTTCATATCCTTTAAGCTCTGTTGAACTACATTTCCACTAGACTGGCTTGCTGTACAGTCTTTTCTCATTAATATCAGATGAAGACATAAATCTTCTGTACTTTGATGCCAGATTTTAGTTCAGAACGAGTCTGTGAAATCCTGCTCACTTACTGGGGATCCTGGTGGTCCGGTGGGTCCTGGGATCCCGTTGAATCCAGGAGGACCCTGCAGACATGAAACAGACAGGCTCAGCTGGAAGAATGACATTTCTATTGCTTTTGTGTTGTCACACAAGCCTAAAATATTATACCCTGCGTACATTATGCTAACGCAGCAGTTTTATCTGTTCAGTGACTGCAGATGTTTTTTGATTCGATTTATTGAGCTTTAAACAAATGTAATAATTATTTCATGCATTGGTCAGGCTGGAGGATATTGCTTTTTAAGCGTTTCTCTGGTGATGCAGAAGAAGATGTTTTAAAACTTACCCGATCTCCTTTGTCTCCATGAGATCCAGGGAATCCGATTGGACCTCGCTGACCCTGCAGGGAAACATGATACAATTACAAGTATGATGATGTGTAAAAGAGATATTCTTGTGATGGCAGATAACATTAAAAAGGTGAACACATCTCGACCTACAACGAAAGAACAAATAAACATGTTTTCATACATCATCTCCTGCACGTCCAGGAGGACCTTGCTCTCCAGCGGTCCCTCGCTCTCCCTGTAAATAAAGAAGGAATTGACTACAGTTTTTGTTGATTAATCACTCTGAAGAGCTTGTGTATTGCTGTTCCTTGGTTTTTATCTTTCTTACAAACCTTTCAAAGCATTCTCACCTTTTCACCTTGGACACCTGGCACACCGTCCACACCTGGAAGACCACGATGTCCCTGGCAGAGAGATTTAATTTAATAATACGCTAATTCATTAGAAAACGCAATTGGTGTTTGGCCAAAGAACGTTCTTTAGTGAGCAAAATGATGGTACTCCAAACAACACATTTAATCTTTGTGAAACAGACATTTGAAAAACGTCCTGAAAAGTGAAGCCAAAGCATTTTGATCACCCCCAGGTGGCTGGATGCTAGTGTTGCAGTCAAGACTACCTAAACTGAGACCAAGTCGAGATCAGGACCAGAGTGTATTGAGACCAAGACAAGACCAAGACCAGGATAGGGTGACCCAGACCAAAACCAGACCAAGACTCCTTAAATTAATCAAAAAATCCATATCTACTGTCTGAGAAATGTCTTATATGTAATTAATACACACTAGAGAACTAAAAATGAAAAATAAAATTCTAATTTTTTCCTCAAATAGTTAATATGTAAGCTAAAATGTAGTGTTGTCAATAATAATACCAAGGTTTTTGTACTCTGACACTGATGTAATTAGATTCCGAAGAACAATGGAATTTTGTGAAGACATTTTAGAATTTTAAAAATAAAATGCATTTAGTTTTTAAATCATTTAAGACCAGCTTCAAAGTACAAAACCAATTTTGTATGATGTCAAAAGCAGATTTTAAAAAACCCACTGAGATATCTGCATAAAAATGGATCCTCGCATTATCAATATAAAAATCAAGACCATTTAAATATATACTAAATAACAGCGGCCCCAACACCGATCCCTGAGGAACTCCCAAAGGTTCTGACTGAATACCTGCAGTGGGTTCTTCCCTTAAAGTAAGCAGTGAACCACAAAATTACATTCTCTGATAGTCCTACTGATCGAAGCCTTTTTAATTATATTTCGTGATCTACAGTGTCGAAGGCCGTTGAAAAATCAATAAAAAGGCAAGTACAACGTTTCTTGTCATCTAAGGACTCCACTATATCATTCAAAACTTTTAAAATGGCCATAAACGTACAAAATATTAAAACTATTTAGGTACTGAGTCAATTGTTCACTTACTAATTTTTCCAAAAGTTTTGAGAGAATACAAAGCTTAGATATAGGTCTACAAGAAGAATCACCCCCTTTTAATAGAGGAACTACAACTACTTCTTTAATAAATAATTACTTAGTAGGTAACTGCGCATTTCACCTCAACAAGACACATGATTAGAGGAATTATTCATGTCTGAAGCACAAGCACTGATGTGTTACTTGCTAAAGTTTAATACTCAGGGGTAGGGACTCACCTTCATTCCTGGCAGACCAGGCAATCCCTGTGGTCCAGCTGGGCATGTTGTCTGGCACTGCTAACAAAATGAGACACACAAACGCATCAGGTCCATTCATCATGAACAGCAGGATCAGACAGGAAGTGAAGAATAACACACAACCAGCCGGTAGCTCACCAGAGACAAGCAAAAGCAGCACTGAAAATGTCAGGAGAGCACTGCAACCGACTTAATAAGCTGTATTTCCATGAGCCAATGATAAATTATAGAACATGTTGACATATTTTCCAAGTTCTATATGTTGGATACTATATCTTTTTGTGTTCCAAGATATAGGCCTTTGCCAGAAAACATGTCTTGAATGTTGATGTGCAAGTTCTGTGTGTCCATGTGAAGCATGAATATTATTAAAATCTAACAAGCACTCACAGTCTCCCCACTTCCCTCAGGGTTCCCAGCACCTTGTGGCCCCTACGGACAGCAGAATGACAGCAGTGTAGTTTAGATTCAGACACACAAACTCAAGCAAAGCCCCTTTTAAAATCCTCAAAGGTTACAGCATTAAGAATAGATCTGTGTGAAAGCCCTACATTAGTTCTAAACCCTCTGGAAGCCAACAGAAGTCACCTGACCCGATTATAGTAAGGGTTAACAGCAGGGACAAAATGACTCAACGAGTCTTAGAACGTACAAAGACAAAAAGTGAATTACAATGTATAACAGATAGCCGATAGCAAAACTTCAAGAGCTTCAAGTTTTGTATCTGTTAGTAGCCTGTATGTTTGATAACGTACATGCTAATGTAGTGCTAAAAGTTGACGAAAATTAATGTCTAGCAGACATAAAAGTATAAGAAAGTTCTGCAATGCATTGTCACTGCCACCCCAAGAGATTTTCATTTTATCTTGTGTGTGACATTACGACTTATTCTGGACTACTATGTAATGGAGATTTTTCAGGATTGATCGTAGAAATGTGTTCAAAATGTTTGACAGCTCATCTTAAAACCTCAAATCTATAGTCAATAAGTTAGTTGTTAACAATTTGACATAGTTCAGTTTAAACAATTACTTTTTGTATTTTAACTGTTAATTTTACATGAATTTCTACTTTAAATTTCAATTCTCGTTCACATATCCCCCTTTGTACATATACACCTTGTGCATATGTACCCATACATGTACTGTACAAACAATATACTGTAAGTAAGAACGCATATACGTAAATTGCTAAACTTATGAAATTAGGAAACGGTAGAAGCCAGTCTTACTGCTGGTCCTGGAGGTCCTGGTGGGCCTGGTGGTCCTGGGAGCCCAAGTCCTCCTCTTGGTCCAGGAGGGCCCTGGAGAAATATCATATAAACACAACCAATAAAGCAATGACAACAAGAGCAACATTAAGTATGAAAACCTATATCCAATGCCGATTTTACACTGCAAAGACAGCACCTAAAAATGGCTTTAGGTGTCTTTACACAGCAATTATAACTCTATACTTTGATAATAGCGGCTGAAGTGGGTCAAAGCAAGCATAATTTAGTCAGGCCTTAACACTTTAGCTGTGTTAAGATGCCTTAAAGGGATAGTTCACCCAAAAATGAAAATTCTGTCATAATTTACTCACCATCAAGTTGTTCCAAACCTGTAAAAATGTCTTTTACTTTTATGAAAGGCGAGATCTGCTTGGTTACAAACATTTTTCCAAATATCTTCTTTTGTGTTCAGCAGAACAGACATTCATTCAAGTTTGGAACATCTTGAGGGTGAGTAAATGATGATAGAATTTTCATTTTCGGGTGAACTATCCCTTTAAGTGTATTAATGCATTTTGTGTAACTTTGAAAAGAATTCCGACCTCTGGTCCGATGTTTCCCTCATCTCCTGGAATACCAGGCTTCCCTGGGGTTCCCTGCATGAGCGGAAAATAGCATTAAAAAGTGTAAATGTAAAGTTAAAAGTTGAGAGTGAGACTAATTACAGTAAGACCAGTTGTTGTTGATGTTGTTTTTACATACTGGAGGCCCAACAGTCTCTGGTCCCTAGGAAAGAAAAGAAGAAAAACGGAATTAGTCATACCTCCAAAATGCATAATTTGTCTAAAAAAAAGCATAAGGTAATTTTTTGCAAAGTAAATACAATCAATAAGTCAATACAATGTCAATAGAACAGCATTTAGCAGTGAAACATTTGTTTGCTTTCCAAAAGGAGGAAAAGACTTACAGGGGGTCCGGCAGGTCCAGGGAAACCAGGAAGACCCTATAACCCCAACAAAAACAAATCTTAGCATAATGACATTAATTCACAGCCCCACCAAAATGTCACAACTTTTTTCATGTATGTGTGATTTTTACAAATGACTTATTTTGCAGAGGTAATTTCCATAATTTTGCAGCTTTTTTATAATTAGGATACCACATTTGACACTATATATAAAGTGTGTTTTAACATTTTTAGATATGTTTAGTTTTAAGGTACACAATACTCCAGAAATTTAATATACTGATCCTTATTAAAGCTACAAATGTTATTTAGTCAAGAGAAGAGAGTGATTTTACCCTGTCTTTTGTTGTTTAATTAACATTAATGACAGACGGCATAAGGTTTATTAGGCTGCTGTCACTTTAAGACCTTATGCACGGATCCAATATATTGACAATATATGTAATTTTCTCCCATCTGTTTACGTTCACTTATGATATAACTGTTTGTGTTTATGTGAAAACTCACCAAGACAAGACATACCAGGTTACTTTTGATATGAAAAGATATGAGTTTCATATTTAAATTTTTTTAGTTTTTTTAAAGAAGTTTAAACAATAAATAGCGTATAGTCTCTTTAATGTGTCGTGACAGATCGCTGTAGCTCCTCGTGAACCGATCATCTCTTCATACTAGTTCATTTATAGCATCAAATAAACATGAATGAACATCAGAAGGAATGTTGTTTCAAGCGCGAAAAGACGTGAATTTTTCGAGTTCAAGTTCACCAACGTTAATCTACTAACTCCCCTGACTGCTTTGTCAGACAAAATGGCAGATTCCGGGTTATGATTGGTCAGATCGCCTGTCAATCAAACTGTATGCGAAGGGCCAGTTTTGTTTTATAGATCTTCTACAACAGCTTTACATGCATCAAAGGTCAAAAAACACTTTTTCTCATATCATGCACATCAGCACATTTTTCAATGATTCTCAAACGACTCGTCCGATGCTTTAGTCTCTCTAAATGCCTCTTTTCCGTGAGCCTGCTCTGCTCTGATTGGCCAGACGGCCCAGTCTGTTGTGATTGGTCTACCGCTTACCCTGTGTGCGCACAGATAACAGACAGTTCATTTAAGGAATCGTTCGGAGGTCTCTTACTCTTTCTCCCACCGGTCCACGTGGCCCCATGGGGCCCATTGGTCCCTACACACATATAAAGAGAATCAATAAACATTACAGTGATTCATTTAGCACAATGAAATAAAAAAGTTTGTGTGCAGCTGAAACTGATTACACATTATTGATCGTGTCATTGGTAACACTTTCCATCACTTTAACTAATGAGCAATACATTTGTGATAGCAATTATTTATTGTTGTTAACATTCGTTAATAAAAGTACAACTGTTCATTGCTAATTTGTGTTTAATAATATTCCCAAATGGAACTTTATTGTAAAGTGTTATCGGTTGTGTTACACTCAATACTAACCATTGGTCCTGCGGGCCCCTGCAGTCCTCTCTGTCCTGGCAGTCCAACCTCGCCTCGATCTCCTTTACTGCCCTACGACACACACAGAAAGACGAAAACAGGTTTATTACCATTCAGCATCGACTGCAGCTGTTGCTAAGATATGGTGGAGCACAGTGGGTCTATTCTAACATAATTAGCGGAGCCGGACTCTTCTCTGCATCTGTCCTCATCTGATAGGACCAGAGTCAGCTCTGAGCAGCATTTCACCTATTTATGACACACCAGATGATGGTGCAATTCAACCACGCTTTCCCTTGATAGATATTGACACAGGAAGCTGGATTGATTGGCTGTGTTTTGGATCTGGCAGCCTGGAAATGCATTTTCTGATTAGGAGTTATAATATAAAACTGGCTGCTCTGTTTTAATGGCTATGGTGGTCAAGTTCAATAAAGGCGATATTCAATCTTACTGAATGAACTTTCATTTTACTTATATACATATACTTTCATTTTAGAAGTTTATATACTGCAAAATATTGTATAATACAATCCGCGTGACACATTGTTCAAATACAGTTCTCAGAACTCTGTTCTCATTTTTTTTTAAGGAAAATCCACCCACACAATGACACCTCTTCCTCCATGCTTCAAAGTGGAAGAGATGCATTTATTATTATATTTCTCAGCAGATTTTCGAAGACACCGCTCTGGAGCATCGCCATGCAACTCGTGTTTCATTGTGATTCATCGCTCCACACACAACTTCCCAAATTCTGCCAAAAACTCCATTGTGTCTTTGACGTTCTTCTGGAATCAGTGGATTTTTTTAAAAATGGATTTGCTTAAATTTTACAAATTTCCTGACCAATAATTAAAAGCTAAGTATTTAGCCATTTTGGGCTTGGCCTTTTTTTTTTTTGTCCTAGGAGAGTATATATCACTTTTACAATCTTTGTATTATTTTTTTAGTGTATTTTGATTTTTTAGTGTTGATTTATATCATTTTTGTCGCTCACAAACTAATTATTTTTATAAATAGATTAATAAATAGATAAAACTATAAAACTGTTAGTTCCAGTCCTTGATTCTGATTGGTCAACAGCTGTGTTTTACACACATTAAAACACGGTTATGACCGCTTCACCCAACGGTTTTATGTATCGCTGCACAACAGCCTTAGAAACGTAACATATGTTCGTTCAAATCTGCTCACTGAAGTTTTTATTACCTGCACTGATATAGCATATTCCTTCAGGCCAGTCCAACGTTCATATTAAAAAACCCTGCTTGAATGTCAGCTGTGATATCTTGCCCTGACACTGACAGCGCTAGTGTTCACCATAGTATCAGTCCTTTCAAAATAAAAGTCTTTGCTACTGACTGACTCACTCAAGCAGTCTTTGCCACTATCTTTTCTGATTACTTTTCCCAGTCTGTTTTTAGATGATCTCACATGTTCTGTGAAATGGTCCTCACTGGAGAACACGAGATCCAGGGGGCGAGGTTGGATCCAGATCCAACTCCTCCCACTTTACATATCGCTAAACCAGGGGTAGGCTAGTTCCATCCTGGAGAGCCGCTGTCCTGCAGAATTTAAAGGGTTAGTTCACCCATAAATGAAAATTCTGTCATTAATTCCTCACTCTCATGTCGTTCTACACCCGTAAGACCTTCGTTCATCTTCAGAACACAAATGAAGATATTTTTGATAAAATCTGATTGCTCAGTAAGTCTCTATTGCCAGCAAGATAATGAACACTTTCAGATGCCCAGAAAGATACTAAAACATATTTAAAACAGTCGATGTGAGTTCAGTGGTTCAACCCTAATATTATAAAGCGACGAGACCACTTTTTGTGTGCCAAAAAAACGACTTTTCAACAATATCTAGTGATGGGCGATTTCAAAACACTGCTTCGAAGCTTTACGAATCTTTTGTTTCGAATCAGTGGTTCAGAGCGCCAAAGTCATGTGATTTCAGTAAACGAGGCTTTGTTACTTCATAAGTGATTCGCAATTTCAATAGTTCATGTCTGCCAGTTTGATACGCGAACCGAATCAATGATTCGAAACAAAAGATTCGTAAAGCCACGAAGCAGTGTTTTGAAATCACTTGTTGAAAAGACGTTATTTTATTATTTTGGTGCACAATAAGTATTCTCTTTCGCTTTATAATATTAGGGTTGAACCACTGAACTCACATGAACTGTTTTAAATATGTTTTAGTATCTTTCTGGGCATCTGAAAGTGTTAATTATCTTGCTGGCAATACAGGATTCACTGAGCCATAGGATTTCATCGGATTTATGTTCTGAAGATGAACGAATGAGGGTGAATAACTAATGACAGAATTTTCATTTTGGGTGAACTAAATCCAACCCTAATTAAACAAACCTGAACAAGCTAATCAACGTCTTCAGGATTACTAAGGCTACAGGCAGGTGAGGGTTTTTTCAGGTTGCAGCCAAACTTTGCAGGACAGCGTCTCTCTAGGTCCAAACTTGCCTACCCCTGCCCTAAACCTACCCGTCTCCTCCCCCTGGATCTCGTGTTCTACAGTGAGGGCAAGTGTATTCTGTTGCTGTTGACTATCAGGGACTATTTTTCCAGCGGAAGGAAGGTTTTTAGTGATTTTACTTCATGAAAGTTGCATCAATATTATATACGTACTCTGCTCCGCATCGTGCCTATCGACGCCCCTTAGCTGTTATAAATTCACTGTAAACCACGGTTTCTTGAGGCTTATTGATTCACTATTTATCATCTTTATAACATTAAAAAAAAATACTGGATTATCAGTATTCCGGCATCAGAATTACACTGCATGCCTTTTCCTAACTCTAGGACCACCTTGTGTGAATTTTTGTAGAACTGTATTTCACACTTACCAGAGCTCCAGGGATGCCCGGGGTACCTGGAATACCCTGAAGATCAGAAGAAGAAAAAAATGAGAAGGGGCACTATGAGCTAATAAAACAGTAAGTCAGTGAGACAGGACAGAGGTGTTGACATAAGAAAATGTCTAATGAGCAGCTCCTGCCTCCCTGAACAAGAGAACAAACCCCTAATAAGCTGCCAGGGATGAAAGAAGAAGCGGTTCATTAGCTTGAGCTGCTTAAGTCTAAGGAACAGCTCTAATGGAGATTCACTAAACCTTTAGAACAGGAAAAAACTCTGGATCACAGAAGATGACAATACAAAGAACATGATTTGAGTATCTCTACAGGGAATGAACAGCAAAATCGAATCAGTTGTCGATGGTATAAGTAGAAGACATCTTGTTTAATAGAGAGACTGATTATGTTATAGCTGTTAACATACAGTATGTCATCATATTGCATTTCCTATTTTGTCCAAAATAAATAAAAAGAAAATTAATAGTTTAATTATTAAACTATGCTGCAAAGTGTAACAACAACAACAATCACCAGGCTGTTGGCGCCCTCTGCAGGCATTTGTTATAATACATAATGTAAATAAGTTTATTTTCATAATTATGTATATTATATACTGTATTATATTACAGTGCTATTCAATATTATTGCCAATTATTATTGCCTCATTGTTATTATACAGCATATGAATTTTAGTGGACCCCTTTTACAAAATGTAATGTAAGCCTCTGGTGTCCCCAGAATGTGTCTGTGAATTTTCAGCTCAAATTACCCCACAGATAATTTATTAAAGCTTGTCAAATTTGCCTCTCTTTGGGTGTGAGCAAAAACACACTTTTATGTGTGTGTGCCCCTTTAAATGCAAATGAGCTGCAGCTCTGGCTGCTTTCCAGAAGAGGGCGGAGCTTTGCGAACAACAACAAAGCTGGAGAATCTCACGCAGACAAAATGAGGATTGTCAGTAACGTACGTCTCTCCCGTCTCTGCCATCTTCTCCCTGGGGTCCACGAGGCCCCTCAGGACCCTCAGGGCCGGCGGGACCAGGGATTGGTTTGGGATCCGGCTGTAAAGGGTTGAAGGTATAAAAGAGGAAAACGATGAGTAAATGTAAACATGAACTGTTTTAGAATCCTTTTTATTTGTTTGCTTTAGTCAAAAAGTAATTCGTTTCACTAAACGCCAAACTCAGTAACTGGAAAGGCTGCAAATAATCTCTCTTTTCCAAGGACCTTAAATAATCACTTTAACACAATAAAGAATAAAATGAGAATCATTAGCTCTCTGCTGCCAGCTTCTCTTTATTAGCTTAAGCTTCAAGTGAGCCAAGGAACAAAACATTTAGTAAGTAACTGTATTCTTTAAAGGATAGTTAAGGTAAATTCCAAAGAAATTTCTAAATAAAATAACACATTATTTACCTTGAGGTGTTAATAATCTCATATATAAATACATAAAAGCTGTTCCGGGTCATGTTTTGTTGATTGCAGTAAGTATAGCAGGTAGCAATGAGTCACTTGAGCAACAAAGCATTGTAGTAGATTATTTGCTAAAAAATAATAATAAATTAATTAAAAAAAAAAAAAAGGTAAAAAATTAAATACCTCAGCATTGGCATACATCTGAAGAAGCAAGAGAGAGAGAGAGGGAGAGAGAGAGAGAGAGAGAGAGAGAGAGAGAGAGAGAGAGAATTAAGATTATTGCAGTTAGTGAAAATGAAACCCTTTCACCAAAAAGAGAAAGCACACCTGTAGATGGCGCCACAACATGCGGCCTACGATAGCGCCCCGCCGGCCAACTCGTCAAAAAACAAAGCAAATGCGTGAATGTTGACATTAACATCAACCGTTAAGTGGCAAAGTGAGGTGTTGTGAGGACTTTTGAGGCAACTAGCGTTTCCAGTCTGCCATAGCAACAAACTGTGGATATTTTTAAGGCCGTACTTTGGTTATGCAGTGCATTTATTAGAATGAGAGTAATGCTGTTGATAAAAATGTATTCAAAATTGTGACTAATGTCTTAAATTGTACAGTTTTATTTACAATTTGCTGCTTAAAACCATCTTAAACATGGTTTGATGGTCGTTGCTGGCAAGGTTTGATAGTTTTAGGAGAGTTTCGGGAGCTTGCTGATGAGGGTAAAAGACCAGCCAAACCTTTCAGCCTTTTAGCAGGTCACTGACTTGATTTTTCCATATTTATGTGGTTAAACATACCCAAAAAGAGACTGTCCATTTCTCATTTAAGACAAAACAGGAAGTGATGAAGGCATGGTTACCTCAGCTAGAGGAAGTTCTGTACAGCTCTCTCTCTGAGCTCTCTTTGGGTCACAGTGAATCAGCATCCACTGCAACTCAAACTGGAAAACATAAAACAATCAAGTTTTTGTTCATTAACTACAACAGAAGTGAGTTAACACAAAATTTCCATCATTTACTGATTTTTTTTTTAGCTGTGATGGAAAAATCTGAAGGCTGTCAGTCATTTTGACAGATTACACTGTTGTAACTTGTAACTGTAATTCCCACCCCTGTCCAGTTGGTGGCGTGTGCAATCCAGTGTGGCAGCAGAGTTCAGCCTCGAGAACAAAATTAACGCTACGAGAAGTTGTCTGTCCAAGGCAAAGTCCCTGTCCCAAATGGCACACTTCGTAGCACTCTCGGTCTTGTGGACTTACAATGGATACCATGTGCGAGTGTTCGTTAAGTTCACGAGACTGTAGGCCATTTGGGACAGGGCCAAAGATGAAAAAATGACAAAGACCTCTGCATCGGTGTTGATGCATTTGATTATGCGCAGCCAGTTTGAATCCATGTTAATAATAGCACCTAAAATGTTTCTACACAGATTCGTTTTTTTTTTTAGACATTTACATGGTGGCTGTCGAAAACGTGACGGATTTATTCAAATATACACTCACCTAAAGGATTATTAGGAACACCATACTAATACTGTGTTTGACCCCCATTCGTCTTCGGAACTGCCTTAATTCTACGTGGCATTGATTCAACAAGGTGCTGAAAGCATTCTTTAGAAATGTTGGCCCATTTTGATAGGATAGCATCTTGCAGTTGATGGAGATTTGTGGGATGCACATCCAGGACACGAAGCACCTGTTCCACCACATCCCAAAGATGCTCTAATGGGTTGAGATCTGGTGACTGTGGGGGCCATTTTACTACAGTGAACTCATTGTCATGTTCAAGAAACCAATTTGAAATGATTCGAGCTTTGTGACATGGTGCATTATCCTGCTGGAAGTAGCCATCAGAGGATGGGTACATGGTGGTCATGAAGGGATGGACATGGTCAGAAACAATGCTCAGGGAGGCTGTGGCATTTAAGCGATGCCCAATTGGCACTAAGGGGCCTAAAGTGTGCCAAGAAAACATTCCCCACACCATTACACCACCACCACCAGCCTGCACAGTGGTAACAAGGCATGATGGATCCATGTTCTCATTCTGTTTACGCCAAATTCTGACTCTACCATCTGAATGTCTCGACAGAAATCGAGACTCATCAGACCAGGCAACATTTTTCCAGTCTTCAACTGTCCAATTTTGGTGAGCTTGTGCAAATTGTAGCCTCTTTTTCCTATTTGTAGTGGAGATGAGTGGTACCCGGTGGGGTCTTCTGCTGTTGTAGCCCATCCGCCTCAAAGTTGTGCGTGTTGTGGCTTCACAAATGCTTTGCTGCATACCTCGGTTGTAACGAGTGGTTATTTCAGTCAAAGTTGCTCTTCTATCAGCTTGAATCAGTCGGCCCATTCTCCTCTGACCTCTGGCATCAACAAGGCATTTTCGCCCACAGGACTGCCGCATACTGGATGTTTTTCCCTTTTCACACCATTCTTTATAAACCCTAGAAATGGTTGTGCGTGAAAATCCCACTAACTGAGCAGATTGTGAAATACTCAGACCAGCCCGTCTGGCACCACCAACCATGCCACGCTCAAAATTGCTTAAATCACCTTTCTTTCCCATTCTGACATTCAGTTTGGAGTTCAGGAGATTGTCTTGACCAGGACCACACCCCTAAATGCAGTGAAGCAACTGCCATGTGATTGGTTGATTAGATAATTGCATTAATGAGAAATTGAACAGGTGTTCCTAATAATCCTTTAGGTGAGTGTACATGTACAATAAATATTGAACAACAGTAAAAACATCTAATGAATATGTATGGTGCATATATTTAGCGAAATGCTTCTCTTTCGAATTATTTTTCTAGCTGACTATTGAGTTTATGGTCACTGAATGGCTTTTCTTTGGTAAATGTAACATTACGTGACGTATTGTTTTTTTTATTGATGCCTTGACTGAGTGATTACTGTTTGAATTTCATAATAAAGCGGACAGAATTTTAGTTTCATATCAAAAGTAACAAAGCACAAAGCTCATTATGATTTATTGGATGGGAGGCGCACTACAACGTTCCGTTCGTTCAACAGCATAGACCAAAAGTTCAATTCTTGGAATTTAAGAATCGATATCGGTTCATAAAAATTAGAATTGACTCAAATCGAGAAATCAATATTTTTACAAAGGTCGTGTTTTACGGTACGTTTACACGACAACAATGTACTAAAAACGGAAACGTTTTCTTAAGTTGCGTTTGTCGCAACTTTTTCAAAACGATTCCCGTTCACACGGATCCGCAAAAACGACTAAAAACGCTGCATTATACTGCAAGGCCAGTAGTTGGCGACGTCACTACACTACACGCCTATAGACTGAATACGTAATACCGTTTTCACACGTTTTTGTAGTTTACACAGAGAACAATAACGGTATTGTTTTCCAAAACGTGAACATTGAATTGCGATTTTAAAACTTTGTGTCTTTAGGCCCCCAAAACGCAGTTGATGTGTAAATGAACGGCCTAAACGCATAAAAAGTTTTTCGTATTTGAAAATAGATTATGGCCCTGTCCGTTAACAATTCAAAAGTCCAATGGACTATATATACAAATCCCTTCAACCACAAGCCTTTTACAATTTGCATACAGTATATCAGCTTTAGGTTTTCTGTTTTAGTTGTGACTGACAGCACTTTCAGACTTATTTTAATCCGTCCTTTGGACAGGAAGTGACAAGGTGCTGAGGGTCCAGCAATCTCGCAGTAACTCTCATCAGACAGTGTGACAGTTACACAGACTGACAGTCACATTTATCACAGGTAGACATTGTAACAGGATGTGATGGATTTGACAGGTGCAGGGTGACAGTATCATTCATCAAATACAGTAAAGATCAAAACAACTGATTTAACCCTTCCAAGCATGGTCAATATTAATTAAAACTTGTTAAAAGTCTTTGTTAACTATTTAAAATGCCATGTTAATGATTCATATCAAAGCAAAATCAAATCTTAACATCTTAACCTTGAAAGTTATATGTCTGAACACAATGATATTAAAGGATCACTAAGTATTTTTGGTTAATGGTTACATTTTATTTTAAGGTGCCCTTATTACACATTTAAGTACAAATTAATATTAATTAACTACATGTACTTAGTATAGGATTAGGGTTTGGTTTAGGGTTATAGTGTTTACATATTATATATATATTACATATTACAGATACATAAATAAAAAATAAATACATAAATAGCCAATGTGATTAATTTCCTGTATTTCTACATCTACATTAAATTGTGATTGTCAATCAATTTAAAAATGACAATCAGTTTCTTAATAAATAAATTATTATAATTATAAATAAATACATTTAATACATAAAAAGTGCACATTTAAGTGTTGATTCTCACCACAACAGAGGTGTTGGGATCAGAATCCAGTCTTCCGATCAGAGTGTCTCCCTCCGTGTTGACGTAGCCTTTCCTCTTGATGGGCTTCTGGTCCACCGGGTGACAGTCCACGTACAGCGTCACCAGCTCTTTCTCCACGCCGACCATCACTTTGTGCCATTTAGTGTTGAAGAGGACGGAAAGGCCAGGAAAGGTGACGGTCTGGACGTCTCCTTCCATGGTGGTGAGGAAGAACTCCAAGGCCTGCTGGTCTCCATTCAGACGCATACCTGCCTGCTTCAAGCCGTCTTCATCCACCACCTGCCAGATGTTCCACACCTTGTTCACCGTGTTCTTGATCATGCGAAAGGTGGTCATGAAGGAATACTCATCTGGGAAGCCCCTTGGAAAGTTCAGCCTGGTGGGAAACAAATACGGTACATATTAAATATATGTGAATTAATACAGGTTGTTTTATTTTTCACAAATGGAGTGCAGATAGCAATCAAGATTGGTCAGCACTGTTAGATAAAGTAAAATAAAATAAAGGCAGGTAAAATTGTGGAAAAAAAATACAAAGTTTTGAGGCCTTTCAAATGTTTATATATATATATATATATATATATATATATATATATATATATATACACTGAGTTACAGTCTATGGACTTTAGTGACTGTAGAGAGAGAAATAATAAAATAAAATAAAATAAAATAAACAAATAATAAAATAAAGTAAGATAAAATAATAATAATAATAATAAATAATAATGGTCCATCGAAATGGTTAATTTGTGAAAACATTCTAGTGATTAATTTCAAAGTAGAAAATTGGTCATATTAAAAGAAAAATAATGGCAGGTAAAATTGTGGAATTTTTCTTAAAAAAAAAAAAAAACAAGGTTTTGAGGCCTTTCAAATGTTTTATATATATATATAATTTAATCTATTTGAATATTGAGTTACAGCCTGTGGACAAGTGGTTTTAGTGACTATAGAGAGAGAAAAAATAAAATAAAATAAAATAAAAAAAATAAAATAATGGTCCATTTGTGAAAACATTCTAGTGATTAATTTCAAAGTAGAAAACTGGTCATATTAAAAAAAAATAATGGCAGTTAAAATTGTAGAACTTTTCTTAAAAAAAAAAAAAACAAGGTTGAGGCCATTCAAATGTTTATATATATAATTTAATCTATATGAATATTGAGTTGCAGACGGGTGGTTTTAGTAACTGTAGAGAGAGAACTAACAAAATAAAATAAAATACTAAATAATAAAATAAAACACATAATAAAATAAATAAATTAAATTAAATTAAAAAGAGAGAAAATGACATGAAATGGTTCAATTGTGTTAAGAGCATTCTAAAGATTATATTCAGTCAAAAATTGCCATTTTAAAAACTGATGGCAGGTAAAATTGTTAAACTTTTTTCCAAGAATTGCACAGTAAAAGCTTACATTTTAAACTACAATGTTGAATTGGAAGGTTTGTTAAACAGAAAGTACTTCTGAAAGTTCATAAGCAAGTTACGTTCTTGTCACGAAGCGCATCTATTTATAAAAGCGATCTATTACCTCCAAGAATAGTAATTCACCTCCATTATTGTCTGATCATCAAGGGAACAGTCCTGCATTATACATACAGAGCAGCTCGGCTTCAAGTTGCTCTGAGATAAAATTATGAATAGCAAACAGATCAGAGCGAAGTGCACTTTCATCTTCAAAGCCTGTGTGCTGTTGTCCGTTAGTTATTTCAAAGGGACGGTGCTGGCTTTCATAGCAGTGCGTTAAAGAATCAGCCTGGGCTGCAGGCAGTGAGTGAACAACACACTATCTGAGAATCAATTACCTTGTCTGGTTTTACACGCACCCTCTCTGGGCTCGACCCCGTGTGGCGTTTTAACAGGCCGAGGTGCTCTGCGGGAGATGGTCTTACAAATGAAGCTACAGCGGCCTTTAACCAGCTTGTAAATGGATCAAGGCGAGGCCATAAAGATGGAGTTTCCTGTTGGCTAGTAAAATAAATGAGGGCCACTGTTCTGGATTAATCTTAGTCTCGAGAAATCACTTTCTCTGATTCCATTTTTGAGTCACACTCTCCCAGCACTTCAAAGACAAACTGAGAGTCCATTTAATAATTTGGTGGGAAGTGTCAGTTACATAACCGTTTCCTTTTGTTACAGTGCAGTTTTTGGACTGTATTAGCAGAGATTAGCGTTTTTAAGACGCTCAGGCCTTTTCTTTCATGAATATTTTACAAAGCTGCATCCCTACAGAATATAAGATTCAATATAGAACCTTAAATGGTTCTGTTAGCTGCTTCATATATAGGGGTTCCCATCATGTGATCATTTTATGGATTTAGTTTAATTAAGGCTGCAGTCTAATTAAAGTTTGTCGCCATCTCTGTTTGAAACCTGCAATTGCAGTTATTTGAGGAATTATCATCTTGATGTGGGTTGTGCATCGGGTCATTTTTAACCAAAAAAAGTTACGGACTGCAGCTTTAATTAATTTTGTTTTAATCATTTTTTTTTATTATTAAATTTGAATGAAAATAGCAATATATTCTATTCACACTATATAAAAGTAGCAGTTCTTTTGCAAAGAGATGCTATTTGTACTTAAAAAGAGTGTCAGATGCTATTTGCACCTCAGTATTGTTGTACATTAACAGGATGCAGTAATAAGAACGTATAAATGACTATATTTATTAAAATTATTAAATGGATGCCGCCTTATTGGGACAATAAAGCCCTCCATACACTTACCCCTAACATTACCCGATATATACTTTATTATTAAACATCATCAGGCACTTTATTTTCACTTTTCAAACTTTTTTATTGAAAATAAACACCTTTCCGATCTGATATGTGATGGAAAAGGGAGAAGAGCGAGTTTGGAAAAAGGCAAATTCAAACTTGAAATGCGACAGAAGCTACTTCCACGAGGCAATACACCACTGCAGTCATTGAGAGGTCTGCGTCTTTCTTAATTTTGTGTACCAACCAGACATTAGTGGGCAGAGTTAGTGTAAATAGCCTTTGCCAAAAAGACAGGCTATTTACACTTAGTGCAAAAATTAAATAACTCATTATACATTTTTTAGAAATCGCTTGGTGCGCAATCGCCGGCAGTTTGATTGACAGGCGATCTGACCAATCATAACCCTGAATCCGCCATTTTGTCCGACAAAACAGTCAGGGGAGTTAGTAGATCAACGTTGGTGAACTTGAAAAATTGTATGTACTCACGTCTTTCCACGCTTGAAACAACATTCCTTCTGATGTTCATTCATGTTTATTTGATGCTATAAATGAACTAGTATGAAGAGATGATCGGTTCACGAGGAGCTACAGCGATCTGTCACGACACATTAAAGAGACAGTAGACGCTATTTATTGTTTAAACTTCTTTAAAAAACTACAATATTTTAAATATGAAATTGTTAACCTGCTCTGTCTTGTCTGTCAGTAACTAAAGGGGGTGGGTCTTTGTGAAGGGTCAATTACCATGCAATGCCTGAAAATATTACATTCAGTTTGCATTAAAGTATATTATTTCTCTAGCAAGTACTCTTTTTAAACGTATGCTAAAGTGTGCTTGTTTTTTTCACAAAGGTATATCAGTATAACTGATGTTTATCAGTTCCCTCATCAAAGTTTATTATTAAATTCATGCTCTTTAAAGCATAAAAAGTATTTATAATTATTTAAATTTAGACTAGTCGGTTATCAGTGAGACTCTTATTGTCTTTGTTCCTCAAAAAAAGAATTACAACCAGCTGAACCGTGACTATTTGTGTGTCAGCGTGATTGTACGGGGCGTCTGGGAATGCAGCGCTTTGCTGAAGCGGATCCACATGGGTTCAGACAAGTTAGTTTTTGCATTATTAGAAGCTGCTCAGATGGTGATAACACCTGTCTCTGACCTGTAATAATGCAACACCTGAAACAAAGATCACGGATGCTAACAAGGTTATGTGTGTGTGTGTGTGTGTGTGTACAGTATGTGAAATATTTAGCTTTGGTTCATGTAGTGCACTCATGCATATATTGATAAGAGTGTAGTTTTTTGTGTAGTTGTACATAATTCATGTGTTTTTGCACATGGTGTAGTGAGAGGTTAGGGTTATAGTTACCTGGTTGGGATCTGGAAGTTGGCCTCTTTGTCGAGTCTGTACGCCACCTGGAGGGGTGTGGAACCTTCTACCTTTCTGACGCCCCTCATGGGGATGACATCCAACTGAAATTGTGTGATCAGATCAAATCCTGCCAGACACAAATACAATTCAATTGCTTCATTTAAAGTAAACATTTCAAGCTTTCTATAGACACATATCTCATGTCTGTGTGGCAAATATACATTTAGGTTTATTTTTTGTGACACGCTCCAGAAAGTTGTTCACAAAGAACGAGACGACAGAAAGCGTGCTTGTTTTCTTTACAGTAGCAGTTTTGAAAGATGTCTTACTCTTATCTGTATGACCAAAAATGGAGTATTTTAAGTTCCGTTAACTTTCCGTTGTTATCTTATCTTAGATAATTGTTGCCTTTGGCTTGCTTAAGTTGGGGACACTTGTTTGATATTCAGCAGTGTTTTCGATATGCCTGCATTGGTGCCGTTGTA